>JAIUND010001362.1:0-37001 GCA_034699125.1 Gisinianus flammeolus | reverse complement strand
ATTACTAGGTCAAAGGTCACTTTTGGGCCGGGTCCTATTTCAAACCCCAGGGGGCATGCGAGAATCTTCCCTTGTTAACGGTCAAATTATACAGAGGAACTCTCTTAAAATACGAATGTGGTTCCAGTCACACGAAAATCACACAACAGCCTCGTCCTCGTTCTTTACGCAATATATGCAAATGAAAACCATCCTCAGTACTCAATACTCAATATGTACATACAATATTACATTATACCTAGCAATATCGAACCAAATCCTATCGAAAGATAAATAACGACATCGATTTTTGATTGCAATATGTATAGAATTAACAAAACGTACTGAAACTTGTTAGGATTCTCGACCATTTATATTATTACATATTATGTCCATGAGTTTTACCAGGTTTTGTATAGTTTTAAAATTTTCATATTTATTCACGGTGAGCTACGAAAAATTTGTCTATAGTCAAACTCATTATGATTATTCAAATTGGTGCTTGTTAGTTATCCTACAAGTTATTTTCTATTTTCTATTTGAAATACGTCTCGTAGTTTGTACGTTATGGAACTCTAGTTGGCATTCGTAACTAAGGGAAAACTCTCGGATTTATGATGAGGATTCAGCACTGGTATTTTGTACACAACTTCAACTTCTAATTACCAATCATAAGCTAGAAGAAACTATACAAACTACTAGATACTATAAAACGTACATAATACGCGTAGGAACAAAGCATTTACTATTTTCTTTTTGATGTTCGTTCAGCATCCGTCCAAGTTCAATAAACATTGTTCATATCTCTAATCGCAATGTGCATAATACAAATGTACAAAATGTTTTTGACAGAGGCTTTTGTGTATGCGGCTGTGCGTAGAATTCCTAAAGAATGTCTTCATACATTGTGAGTAAAATAATGTAGGAAAGTGTGTACACTTTGTGTGTTAATGTGGTTGCTCACGAATCAACATATCCTATGATTTTTTCCAAGTTCTCTTTCGCTGTTATGTTCTGTTCTGTTCGGTGTGGTACGTAATAAGCATATTGCCTCCATCTCAATCGTTTCTACTCACGGAAATTTAATCATAGACGATTCATGAGTTTCAATCCGAGCTCCATACTCTATACAATACTGCTGCTATGAGTGTTGGATTCACAATTCACATTTCACGGCTTTACATTTGTTCAGAGAGAGAGAGAGAGAGAGAGTCTCATCTCATTAGAGCTTAAATCAAAATTATTACCCCTCAAGCTTCATTTACATGTTCCAAATTTATCATATCGTATTACAAATTACACTACCACACTTGTCTATGCTCGTTGTACAAAAATAAGCTTGCGTGTTCATACTCTATTTCATTTCCTTTCCTTTCATTTTTTTTTTTTTTTACTTTTATCCTAACGTTTCACTTTTTAGATTCACTTAGCCAGGAATTGTACAGAGAATTTACGTTTTGGTTTTCATAAAAATGTTTGTAGTTTGTAGATTCTTTTTTTTTGTACAGTTGTAAAGGACACGTTTCACATATTACCGGTGTTCAGTTTCTCTGTGTATGTAGTGTTTTTCTATCTTTTTGTAGTTTGCGGAGAAACATGAGTGAATACGAATTCCTTAGTCATTAGACTGGTGGTGGTTTTTGTCCAGTTCATATGGAATAAAGCTGAGAGCTGCAAATTTACTGCGAAAATGGTATTAAAAATTACTACCACATCCACAGTACATAATTTTATATTTCAATCAAGTATACAGTGATTTAGTAAGTGGGAAATTCTCTCGACAGCTCACACACACACACACACAGGTATCCTGTTCACCCCAATACAGGCGAAAATTGAGCTGCAGTACATCTAATGTATGCGTGCGGATATTTTTAGCTGGATAATCGGGTTACGTTTTTGCGGATGAGATAATGTACAAACTAGATTTTTGCTTATTGTATTGACCACCTATTTATTTTCTTGTTCTGCAAAAGGCACATTTTGTAATGTCAATGTATAACTTTCTTTAAAATGTACTTTCACTCATAAACAAATAAGACAAAAGTATTTAAATTCAAAAAGAAAAGTACATCGTTTAAAATTCAAAACGATAGTTAGTACATAATAGCTCATATGCTTAAAGATATGACCAAATAATTATTGCTTCCTTCACTCGCACATAAAAAAGGATAACCGGAATTGACGTTCATCTCGTCATTGTCTTGCCTATAGAATGTATAATTTTTGATTTGGGGGATTTGCAAGTAGTATCTGTCTCTGTATACATGTAGGAGCGGGAATTCATTAATTAATTATGGTAATTGACCACCAGTCAACGTAGTCAATAAGACTTAATTGCATGGATTTATAGTGTCATTATAAAGTGTTTTCCCCATTTATCTACTCTCACCCGCTCCTAACCCTTAAATACTAAAATACTCAACCAACCGAAAAGGGAACAAACGCGGTTGTCAATATTTATATACTTACACTTACATATATTCGTGACGCCCCTGTTACGTCTAAATTGTATATGCATTTCTCATTCATGAACTTTGGTGGGTCGTGTGGTTGCGGTGAGCTAAGAATTCCAGGAAATATGTTGGTATTATATATATGTCTATTATTAATTATTATTGGGCCACAGATAAAGTATTGGACGTAAATATACATATACGGTTCATACACAAATGTACATGGGCACATATTTACATTCTCTTCCATAATTTATCATGCACGATCGGATTGGTGTAGCTTTGAATTATTAAATGAACCCCCGCACACATAAACTAAGTTCTTCATTTCTGAATCCTCAAGAACAAGAAATATTCTTGGCTCCATTGAAAAACATGTCGTGATGTTTTACACACATCCATAAACAAGTGTCTCTGTCTGTCTATACTCATTTTTGTACATAAATATTTTCTTATGCTGGGTAAATAGACGATGAATACGATGACACGAGTACTTTCTCATCACCAACTTTTCCTTAATAGTACATAGTTATTTTTTGAATTCTAATGAAAAGACAACACCACTTTTTATACAATCATTAATAATATAAAAATTGGATGTTAGATCGGTTGGAGTCTCGACTAACGATTTATGATAAAGAAAAAAAGTTGGATCAAATACCAAGAGATGAAGACTTTTTTTTTACGCTGAAATAACGTTTATTTCCGGTGATGGGTCCTGTTTTCCTGATGCTTTCCCCCTCGTTTCCTCTATAGTTTTGAAAAACTAAACAAATATGGGCTCAAAACTATGGAGAAAGGAATGAGAAATGGGATGATGAACAAACAAAATCAAATGAATTTCTCCGTCTCTTCATCATATCATAAATCGACGAGTGGTTTAGTTTGTTTTAGTTGGAAGTTACATTGCAAAAATAATTTTATTCCACATCCAACATCGGAAAAACAAGCAAGCCGGAATATTGAACGTCACGAGAGGGATTTTTTCCTCTAGCGTTATGCACTTGGATTGACTTTCAATTGGTATTTTATTATTTATATGCATTACATTATGTTTACACGTTGGTACTTTGGAAGAATTGGAGGCCTGAGTTGCTATACGCTCCTGTTTTTTTGCTGGTTGGTTGGGAAGTAAGGGAGGTTCGAGGGTGAAAAGTGTAGAGTACGTGAGCGTTGGTGGAAAGTGCGTATTTTTACCCTCTGTCTCTCCCTCTTCTCACTCCACTCACTCTCTCCCTCTTCCTCTCTCCGTTCTGTAGATCTTTATAAATTGCTGAATCAGAGTAAGAGAGTTGTAAAGTGTGAGATAGTAAAGTAGGGAGAGAAAACGTGTTTTTATGTGCGTAGGATGGGATGAGAAAGTGAAGAAATGAGAGAGATAGAGCGAGAAATGGAGAGAGAAAGAGAGAAGAAGAGAAAGAGAGGCAGAGTAAAAGGAAGGAATCGATGAAACCGGGTTCTCGTGGGGACCTGATGAGGGAACTGCGATCGGGGGGATCGGAAGGGAGAGAATACAATCGAGGCTCATGCTCATTCGGACTCGGGATTCTAAAATTCGGAGGCCACCAAGACAGATCGTGTGCATATGTTCCCTTCCAGCGTATAGTTCGGACAAGTTAAAATTGAGGACCAAACTCAAACTGAGTCCGATTCAAACCGATTTCCTCTTCGTCTTGGTGTGTTTTCTACACAGAAACACACACACACACACTCCAAACTCATCTAACTTTCCATAATATTTCTCACTATCAAAGTCTCTCTGTTAGTAGGTTAACTCACTCTTTATCTCTCTACACTTTTTTGTCATTTCTCTCTCAAGTGTAAACAGTTTTCTTCTTTTTTTTTACATTTTGACGAAAATTCATACAGTTGTCTGTTGGAATTCTATAAGGATTTTTAAGGAAATCAAAGTTCCCCATCTGATTTTTACAATAAAAACTAAAAAAACTCATTTGATTGTTTTTAAATATAAAACATTAAGGAAATCAAAACTTTGTACAATTGGAACTTTAGTTGGGTTACAACGAGATTTATCATTTTACTTCACCGTATGTTTTCATCTTGTGCTCCCAACTGTATGTAGATTACAACGACTATAAAGTTTATACGGTTCAAATGTGAGTGAATCATCTGATTTACCTTGAAAAAATCCAGTCTCCACTTGAAAAGGTAAGCCAGCAATCCTTTGTGTTGTCAATAGATTCATTGACAAGTATTGGTTTGAACATTTGAGCCAAGTATTTCAATCTTTTGAGTGGAAACTATGTACTTTGTGTAAACATTTTGTTGTTTAAATGATCTTGAGTTTCAAATTGAAAGAAAGTATATTTGAACGTTTCTCCGCATTCAGAAAATATGTATTGGCACAACTTGATTTAGTTTAAAGAAAAAAAGGAAAACTCTCCCATAAAAGACAATGTTAGGTTTAAATTGACATTTTACTGAACTATCTATTGTATTTACTTACAATTCATCTGAATTGTGTTTACTTGGCCTGATTTATTCTTCAAGATAAAACCCACATCAATTCAGTTCATTTTACTTTACATATCGCAAATATGTCAATATTTCAATATTTCACTGGTTTTGCACAAGGTTGAATTATTTATTCTTATGAATAGAAATACAGATGGTTGGAAAATATCGGCTACAAATACAAAATCTCTCCATCTCAGAATAAATACGATATGCGTTAAATTTGTAAGTTGACTTTTTGGCCTCACACACACACGCACACAAACACACGTTCAGATATATATTTACATTTACGCACCATCGTCATTACCGTAAATCTGTTAGCAACAAACAGAACTCTAACAAGGAATTTCAATCCAAGGAAATTTGGGACTTACATTTAAGAATTTATTGTAGAAACTCGTTGGGATTTCATTATTTAAATTTTGGCGAATGTCACATAAATAATTTAAAGATTGGCTTCACTTCCACTCTTCTTCTTCCCTTTAGAACTTGGAAGTTGAGATGTGTGTTTCTGCGGTAATGTGGACACAATCACACATTCATGACATTCAAGCATCTCTCTCACAGGGGAACTCATGTGAGGACATGGACACATTGTAAAATAATCAGAATGTATATCGTAGCATGCACATTACGGTAATGTTAGAAATTTCAAGTTAAAACTCAGAGATTTAAATGTGTGTTTTATCAGGAGCCACAGATATTATGCGACGACTGAGAAAAGACAACGACAAAGAAGCATGAACTCGCATTGATTCAGATGCTGCAGCATATTAAAATTTCAACAAAACAAAAGGAAACATGAACTTGTCCAAGCACCCAAAACCCAAAATGTCTCATTAAATATTCAAATATGCAACACAACGACGACATACCCAACATTATTAAACCCTTTTACACGGTTACCTACTAAGTACAGATTTTACAATAAAAACATCAAACACATACAAAGTTTAAAAGTACCTAGGTATAGCTCACACATGACGGAAAATAAACATATGCAACTACTGGCCGGTCTCTTCCATTCTCATTATGAATTCATTTTTACACACTCATTTCAAATTAATATTTCCACTCTCTCTCTCTTTCTCTCTTTCTCTCTCTCTCTCTCTCTTTCTCTCTCTCTCTCTTTCTCTCTCTCTCTCTTTCTCTCTCTCTCTCTTTCTCTCCCTCCCTCTTCAAGTTCTGAATTAGTGGGGTATGTTATGTTATCGTGTATGAAAATATGAAATGAAAATTTTGCTCGTAAAATAATCCAAGGGAAAAAGAGGTCAGATACATGATGAAAAATAGTGTACTGTGGAGATTGCAAAATTTATGGTACATTTCACTTCAGCATATATATATAAAATATATATCGTTTGTATTTATTTTGTCCATGGTAACTCTCGGCCACTCTTCAAATGTCACATTGCTTGTTTATAGGCTAAGGTTTTACTTACGGTGATTTGGATGGTAATGGGTGAGTGGCTCATGGGCACCCAAGCTATATCATTATGATTTTTCACCCACGTGCATTTTTGTTATCGTTGCCGTTGCCGTTGTCGTCGTCGTTTTCGTCGTTTTTTCGTTGGCATGTCCAACAGAGCTCTGATTAGTTATGAATGGTACCGGTGCGTGCTCGACCACCGCACCAAAACCCATAAATAATACAGGAAAGAATATATTTGAAGGGTCTATTTAAAATTCAAATCAATTTGTTTTTACTCTTCATATATATATGAACTTGCTCGATTTTGTTCTCTCTGGAGCGACGACTCTAGAACATTATTTTTAGTACGTGCATGCGTGTCATTTCTGAATGTTCCGGAAATGAGAAAACACATTGAAGCAATGTCTTTAAAAAGCAATTTCAATTTACCATTCATCTCCAATCATTCCTTCGAGAGAAAAAAACACATTAAAGTATAGAATCTAGTTCGAAAATCCAGCCTTAGTACGATTAAGTTAATATTTGTAGTGTGTCAAAAATGTTAATCAAAGTTGGACAAAGGACGAAGAACGAAGATCTTTTGGTACGAATTTTTGTCAATTTTTGACATATCTAATATACAGATACTTGTTTGGTGATGCTTTTCATAAGTAAACACAATTCCGAGTTTCAATGTGGGATAAGGTTGCGAATAGTACAAATGGGAGAGATTCCCGATAAAGATGAGATACATACCAGATGATTCCGTGTACATACAACAAAATCCAATAGTTAAGTTAAGTATTGGATTCCCTCGCTCTCCAATATGTATTAAGGAGAGCGAGGGAAGGCGAAGGTAAAGGCAAAGGCAGGGTCCTCCACCACTAAAAGGTCAAAAGAGATTTCCCTAATCTTTTCCATCCTTATCGAGTTAGATGAACGGAGGAGAGTGAAGAAACGAACGGGAGGAGGGTTGTCCTTAACTTTTCAAAGTAATAATACACGTAAGTATAGTACGTAAGTAAGTATGGTTAAACACGTAAGTATGGTTTCATAGCATGGTGGAAACACGTTAGTGACTCGAGTCATTTACAATGAAATGGGCCGCATTACTTGACATGGTTCTGGTGCGTTAGAGAGATTGCGAAGGAACGTTTTCCCCTCTCTCTTGCTCTTCCCATCCAAAAGTATCCAAAAAAAGAAGAAGAAGAGAAAACTGAGAGGAAAACAGAACGGGATAAGGAGGAATACGAAATGCGAGGAGCGACAACCAACAACGAATGTTGAGATAGGATATACATTCAGAATAGGAAGACGAAGGGTACAGCAGTTCATAAGTTAACGATAACGACTCGCCATGGAGTTTCTACAGATACGTATACTTTGGGCAGGCAGCAAGGAACAGAAAAAGAACATTTTTATTCCACAAATATACCCGAGAATTTCTCTCTCTCTTTTTCTCTCTCTCTCTTTTCCGTCCATAGAGATATACTTTTTCTCCGTCTCTCCTTTTCTCTTTCTCTCTCTTTCCTCTACTTGTAGATACTTTCACTCCCACTTTCTCTCTCTAGTAGATTCTGAATAGTAAAATAAAACGTCGAGTTTGATCAATTCTCCTCACGCAGTATCACCATTGGCAGTAAAAATGTTCATGCTTCCCCTAAAAAAAACGCTCCAAAAGCATTGGATGTTGGTACTCTCTAGAATTTTTTGAGGATATCTCTGCACTATTTTTTATATGTGTTTGAGTAGAGTATCTGTAGGAAAAATGAGGGAATAGGAAACCAGAGCGAGTAATCGTGGGTACGAGATATTTGTGTGTGGGTATGTGTATATACTTATATAAGTATATATGTGTATATGTGTGTGTAGAATCATACGTTGTTGAAATCAAAAATCTGTTCGCGTTCCTCCACTATTCTCTTTCGGCCACGATTTAACAGCAGTGAGAGAGTTTAGGTAACGAATCTTGAAATGTATATGAATTATTGGAGGTAAACTCCAAGGAAATTCTGTGAAAGACTTTGGGGATTTGTTTTAGATGATTGAAAAATGTCATGTGCCTTTTGTTCCCAGAGGTTGTTTTTTTTTTTGTTCTTGTGCACAGATATATATTGTTGTATGTCCTACTCGAGGAAGCGAGTATACGGATGGATATGGATTTCAACACGAGTTTCTCAAAAATATATATATCCGGTGGGGAATCGTTTGATTCGAAAATTTGAATCTTGTCGATTTAAACTTGAGAGAAACGTTTTTTTGTTCTTTTCCCTTTCTGTTCATTTTGTCATTTTCAAAACATTCAATTTACTTTGAGAAAAAACATGTCTTTGCATTTTAAATGAGATGCTCCGTGTCTTTACACACATCTCTGTACTTTTGTATATGTAGGTACATTGTTCTTTACTTGAACTATAGCTTTCACGGGCACGGGCAGCCTTTGTTCAGCTTTTTTCAATACACTTGAGGCACTCACAAAAGTAGTGAGTTTTAGCGTACTGTCCAAAATTGATGTTTCCTCTCAACCCCTCAACGTTGAATGTAGCTAATTTTTAATTAGAACGTGAACAGAATTCTCATGTTTGATTACGAATAATTGTTACCATACATTCGTGAGGATATTGTCAAAATGTTTGATACGATGTGTCCTCTGGATTTTGAATAGAAATACGATAGAATAGTTTGAGGAGAAATCGTCTCTCCCTGGAAGAAAAAGAAACAAAAATAGCGCACTAGGGATATTGATATTGATGATAGATACAATCCATTTGTTTTGTTTTTTGTTTCCGATTCCGCTAGAAGAATTGTTGTTCAAGAACTGTTGACTTGACTTGACTTGACTTGAAGAATCCGGTTACAAAAAAAAAACAATATTATTGAAATATTGAAGGACATAGTTATTTATATTTCTTTATTTTTTTTATATTTTACTTACACTTACCTACGGCTGTAGAATACACAAAAAGAACAAGGAGAAGAAAATGGTTCCATGGGACCATGAAAACTTGACCAGAGACGCGTTGAAAAGATGTTAGTATAGCCATAGCATGTATTTCTGTGTGAACATCCTACGAGCGCTCAACCCATCTGACTTTGATGAATCGGCAAGGAATAAATTTTGCCCACGTCCTGTACAGTGTACGTTCGTTCTCTTCACATGTACGTGTGTGTATTGTGTATATATGTACATGTATGTGTGTGTGTGTGTGCGTGATCCACATGTTTGTGTACAAAATGTGTGTTGTCTTGGGCTCCTTGTAGTTTTTTTTTGAGAGGTCTCCAGTTTCACCCTGTCCAAGTCCTATACGGAAACCTTTTTTTCTCTCCCTTTCTCTAGCACTTTTCCTCTCTTCTCCTACACATTTCTCTCTCTCTCTCTCTCTCCTTCATGGCCAACTCACAAAGTAATATCGAAATATCATGTCATACACAATACAGATCAGGCACGTTCCACTCACTCCAGGTACTCAGACACCATCCCTCTTGATCCGAACAAAAGCTTGTTCAGAGTTCTCCATGCAAATTCAATATAACATTTCCTCTTTTCACCATTTCACAAGATTCTATTCAGAGGAAAAGAAAGAAAGAAAGATATAGAAGATTCCGTGGAATAAAATAGAGCGGAAACTGTATACTGCGTTGGGAATTGTGAAAACAGAAAATAATTAGTGATATTACAAAGTGTGTCTCAGTGTATTAGGTAGTGAATGGGAGCAAAATTGAGATGCAGTTTTTTTTAATGTTTTTTTGATTTTTTCCAAAATTTTGTATGGCACAAAAAAAAAGGTATTGATATTTAGGGGCGATGTGAGATGAGAACTTATAATGTGCCATACATTTTTTCTTTTCGAGCGTAAAATATGGAAGCATGTGAAGCGTTGGAGATGAGATCGAATATCGAATCCAAAATGTAATAACACAAGAAGTGTATATATGGATGAATGGTGAAGGTAATTCTTTTCACGCCTCGTCTCTATCGTATAAAAATATATGGCACACACACACACACACACATACAAATGCTTATCCTCAACATACGTTTCCAAGTTACCACAAATCCAATTTAAGTGACTTTCCTCAGTTTTTATTTTTTTTTATTTATATGTATATATACGATACGTATATATGACATTGTTTTCTGCCATATTTTTTTCCATGTACGATTTATAGCATCTCGACTCTCGACACAGATCTTTTTCTTCCAAATATTGCGATATTAAATTACAGCATGTCACCGAGAAATAAAAGTAAAAGTGAATCTTTTGTTGTGCAGAAAAGGGAATTGATGATGCTCTTTTGTACCATTTTCATGTTCAATGTTTGCTTCAAGTGGATTCCACCTATTAAATTTCGTATCCATCTGATGGAAATTAAGACCCAAGTCAATTTTTTGGTTTGTGTATATAGCTATATACAAAGGATTTATTTTTCAATTGAAAAGTTAAGCTTCTTTGGATTAGTCTTTTGTGTTTCTTCACGTCCCCCCCATTCCCATGTAAAGTCAGAAAATTGTATTTAAATGCCTAAGGAAAAATACAAATAAGTACACGGAAGACCATAATATTTTGTAGACTTTTGTCCCCAATGATCTACACACACTTCTACACGGAAATGTTTGGGTCAATAGAACTTGATATCAGTTCACAGACGATACGCGTAAGAGTATGTAAAAAACCATGAACCAAAGACACACATTTTCCCCCTTCTTGAGAAGCATGTTGAAGATTCCATAGTTTGTGCTTGTGTACTACTTTGCATAATTTAATGGCCTTAATTATTATTCCTTCCCAAATGTTAGATTTTAGTTAGTTTGATGGGGAATAGAGTACCGGGAGCTTGTCAATTTTAAAATTTAAAAGACATTCAACTCAGAAAGTAGATGTATTTTTAACCTGTACGGTTATATAGAATGGGACGGAGAATCACCACACATCAAGGTTGATTTGATAAAGTAGGAATGGATGTTAACGAGCTCTTTTGAATTTTGACTTTTTACATCATACCGATCTTCCAACTCCATATGAATTTTAATTCATCTCCTCCTCGTCTACCCATTATTTCAGTGTAGTCATATAAGATATACTCAGACATCATTCTCCGTGCTGAGTAATTTCCACAAGCTTTATTTCCCTTCTGCTCCTCAGTTAATAATTGAAAAATAATTGTCAAGGTATACGCGATTGTGAAGGATGTCAGTAGTTTCTTTTAAATATTAATCATTATCGGTGAAAATTGTGCTTAGCTTTAAATATTTAAACATATACGCAAACCCGAAATGAGAGTACTTCATGATGCGTTGACTATAAGGGAATTCTATAATATACATACAGATACGATAAGCACCCACGTAAGGATTAAAGTCTAAAATTGTATTTAATTATAGGAAATAACTTGAGCAGTAATAAAATCCTGGATATTATTTTCCCATGTGATTATGACTAAGTAAAAAATTGATTTTTATTTGAGTCAATTTATCCAAATTGGATTTCTTCTCTCTTGGTAAAAAGATGACTATGATTGGGTATGAAAGTTGTGCACGGAGAAAGAAAAAAGAAAAGGAAAAGAAGGAGTAATAATTGATAGCAATGATTATAATGAAGAAATCAAGTTGGTAACGAAAGAAAGTCCATGTAATTTCATACCCAGGGAATTCCCTTGTATGCATAACATAAAATATATGGATATGGATCTGTTTATATACCTACGTATCAAGTAGAACATTGATCTTAATAAGAATTCTCCTGAAATATATATAATAATTCTTTGTCTTTCTTTTATTTTTAGGTATAATTCCATAAGAAGATTAAAACTCAGAGGAATAAGACGAGGAGGAAAAGAAGACGAAGTCCGAGTCGAAGACAAGTCGTGAAATATCTACAACTGCTGGCAGTGAGAGGAAGAAAGAACAAGACGAAGACGAAGACGAGAACAAGTGAAGAGAAGAGGACAAGAAAAATAAAATTTATGTTACAATAAGTATTGACTTTGGGATTTTCTCCACATCTATACACACCATACATCCATCCATCCATCCATATATATATAGACAGACCATATCGAATAATTCTATTATTTCTGCAAGGAATAAATTGGTCTAGAGGAAACGGAGAAGATAAGAAAAGAAAAATAAAACTTTCGTTTCTCTCTCTCTCTCTCTTCCAATCTCTCGTGCTTTGAGTATGTAGCCAAAAAAGAAAAGGGAGAAAAAAGTAAGAGGAATAAAAACGGAAGAGGTGGCCGAGTGAGGAAAAAAATCTCTTTTTTCGGTATATATATATAATATATTGAGAGAAGAGAGCTGCTATTGCTGCTTCTGCTTCTACAATTTGGTCTGTAATGGAATGACACGCTTACGAAATACATCTTCAGGCTCATCCGTAATGTTTCGAAAACTTCGACGAGTATTTTATTTTCGCACTGTATTGTTCTACGCATGTGGGAGTTTGTGTGCCATTCTCCTTCTAGTTAATTTCAACGAGGATGTGAAGAAACTTTTACAACAATCACAGGACAGTGGTGGTGGTGGACCTCATGAGCAAGTTATCGAGTCCGCGTTGATGAGTTCTCGGGATGTTGTTTTCCCAAGTGGAAAGTCCAATGAGAGTCCTGGCAGTCGTCGTGGTGAGCTCAGTTTCATGTCCTCCATGTCCATGATGTCCATGGGGGGTGGGGGTGGGGTGAGTAATGGTGGAAGTGGTGGGGGGAGTGGGGGTGGCAGTGGCAGTGGTGGCAGTAGTGGCTTTGTCGACCGATCCTATCAAATAGGCTATGAAAACAAGCGACCATGGTTCATGTCCAGAGGAACACAATTCCCACAACCACAACCATACTATACACCGAGTAAATTATGGCCCGAAGAGGATCCCAATAGTGATCGGATTGTAGAACAACTCATGTATGTTTTGGAAGAGTTCTCCTCCGCCTCCTCCTTCTCCTCCTCCTCCTCCTCCTCTTCATCCTCCTATTCAAATAATAATAATCTCCTCAATACTTCCACTTTTGGTACTCCGGATGACCGTTCCCTTAGTCCTGCTCAAGTGACGGGGAATCGATGGAATAATAAAGGACTCTTTGTGGATAATGAACTAATTCCCATGACTCGAGACGGGAGCTCCTCGATCCATTCCCAAAACAATAACCATAACAATATTATCTATAATAATAATAATAATAACAATAATAATTTTAATAATAATACAAGAGTGGAGCGGAGTCGAGTGAAAACTATTTTGTTCTACTATGGTTTGGGCATGAGTTGGGGTTCTCATGTCACCAATGGACGTAGTGTATTTCTTCAAGAGAAATGTCCTGTGAATACGTGTCGACTCACAGGGAATCGAGCTCAAATAGGTAAAGCGGACGCTGTTGTTTTTAAGGATGTTTTCATGAATCCCAAAGTTCGTCGACCACCTCATCAGTTGTGGATCATGTACATGCTCGAGTGTCCCCTCAACACACAAAACTTTGTCGACAAAAACATGTTCAATATGACGGCGACGTATCGACATGATTCGGACATTGTCACACCCTACGAAAAATGGGTCTACCATGATGACCTTGTTCGCAGTCTGCCTCAAGGTACTTATACTTACTAAACAAATACTCATTATTTTCTTTAGTAATAACTTTAAAGATTCTCAGTTTTCCCCTTTAGTCTACATTTTCTTCTATATAGTTTATTTTTACATTTATGGATTATCGATTGATTGGAAACTCAAAAATAATTATTTTTCATGTAAGACATTTCTGTATATGCCAAAAAAGTCAAACGGAAACACTGGATTTTTACAGTATGACATACAGTTTAAAATGTAGAATGTGTAGATTCTTTAGACCAAATGGTGGTGTTCATGCGACAATGCATTAATATTTTAGTAAGATTCTCCATTTGACACGTCCGCAAACAGAACAAGAGAGAGAAAGAGAGAGAGAGAGAGACGACAAGTACGAGTGAGAGCGAACATAAATACACAGGAGAAAGATAACAATCTGAATGTAAAGAGCTTATTTGTGTAGAAATAACAATAATAACAGGATTCTGGTTATGAGCCCAAAGACACTTCCACTAAAATATATGAGCATCAATAAAAGTTTTTATCATCGTATATTTGCCAACGAGATAAGATAAGAGAGTGGAGTTTCCGAGCACACGGTGAATAGAATAAAGACACCCAGTTCACACACATACATATATATATAGATAAATGTACCTTGTATGTATATATATGCAAGCAAATACATGTAGTATTTACCATACCACCGTAATAATAATAATAATACTCCTTCTAGTCCTTTTCTCTCTTGCTCAAGCTAGAGAGTATCACTCTTTTCTTTTCTCAATCTCAATCTGAAACTTTCAGCTCCAACTTTCTTTCTCTCTCTCTCTCCCGCTCTCTTCCTCGTATTCTTGGAGGGAGAGTGAGAGAAAGAGACAGGAACGGATAAAATTACGTAAAACATGCAAAGATTATGCTGTAGAATAAATCAGAGTGGAAATTCTTGAGCAAGAGGAATAATCAGGCAACTGCTGTGACGATGAGACCCCAAGAGTTGGGTATGGGTTGGGGATTTGAGAAACTTTTTGTTCAGTTTCGTAGTTTATCAGTGACTGTGTGTGTGTGTGTGTGTGTGTGTGTGTGTATACTTTACAATTCAAGCTATTGTTTGCATCACAATGCCTTTGGAATATGTATCAATCACTCCTTCACGCACTGTACCGTGTAACGTCTCTGACTTTCCCTTACTTTCCTCAACCAATGTCTATGGGAGAAACTAAAATAGAAATCTACAGCATTATAAAGTTGTATATATAAGTCTGATTAGTATTATTATTATTATTCCTCCTTTCCCCACGTCTAATTATAGTACAAATATGTCCAGTCCTATTTTCTAATTAAAATTACCAGTGCTCTAACTTTTATGGGAGATGGGGACGAGTTTTTAATTTTATAATTTAAATCAACATATGTGATGTCTTTTTAGTGAAATAAATGCGCACGCGTTTTCAAAGCATTTTTGAAATTAGAAAAAGAATCAGAATGATTATTTAACTGCTCAGTATATTTTCTACATGGGAAACATGTACAATGAATAAAATTGATAAATTGAACGAGCTTTCTTAGGCTGTAAAGCCTGAAGATGTATTAAAGGAAGGAAGAAAAAGGATTACAGGAGGAAGATAAAAGTTGAGACTCGCTCTCTTGTAATTTCCCCAATAAAACTGTATGTATATAGGTTTAAGGTTTAAGTTTAAGCTGGTACAATTCATGGGTGAGCTGACAATGAAATTGAAGATGAGCCATGGGGAAAGCCTTGGCACACATGAGAGAGTGTGTAAACGATACTGGGATGCTGATAAAAACCTTGAGCAAAGATCATTGAAGCATGGAATCAAATTTACGTTCTTTTGTCTCGTCTCTTCATTGTTTCTCGAGAGAAGCCTCAGTTAATTAGCCTAAGCGAATGAGAAATTTTAGCAAGGAATTAAGATGAAATAGATTTCAAACCAGATAGCTTCACACATACACGCGCGCACAACTACAGACCTCCGGTATATTATATACTCTTCAAGATTAATGCTTTCAGAACATGAAGAGAAACACGAGGAAGTAATAGCCAGAGGAAAAGGGATTGTTAGTATATGCGTATATATATATGAATGAATTAATTATGAAATGATAATATAGTTGTTAAAATGAAGTATAGAGATGAACAACGATTAGCTGATATCACTAGTATTAACTCTGCTCAAATAGTTACTTATCTGGAAAACTATTAGCAATCTAATCGGGGAAAGTTCACTTTTGATCTACTTTGGTCTCAAGAAATATATTTCCCGCTCCAAGTAGTCAGAAGATGATACTGCTTACCTTTGGGCATTGAACATCGTAGTTAACACTTTGAAAAATTGAATAAAGAGCAAGCGTTGGGACAGATAACTTGAATTTCTTTGTACCCATCATTTACTATCTCTATCGTACCTACATCGAGATGATTTGAAGCGTGAACGCTCTGGAGGCTTCGAAAAAATGAGCACTAGTGATTTTTCTTTCCCATTGTAAATTCTAAAGATGTTTTGGACGCGAAACATAATATTATTCTCTTATCTCAGGACATTTTCTCCTGCCCGCAATGTCTTTCGTACGTCTAGGGAATGACAAAAGAACTTGAGAGAGCAAACATAAAGTATAAATAAATCATTGTACATTGCAGTCGCGTCTAGCGAGATAGAAAACAATTTCCCTTATACACATAGCAAGATTTTCCAGCTCTTTAACCAGGTAACAAAGTGACACCCACTACGAACCGACGTGACAGAAACTTTTGAAGGGAGAAAGCTCTCTTTCGCTCTCTCTTTCTCTCTGTCTGCTGTTACTGTAGAGAAAGAAAGGATACATTTCAAAGGATTTACATGCCAACCACGTAATGACACGACAATCCACAGTATATTTTATGCCCCTGCTAATTAACTACTCTTACAAATGATCCTGAGCGTATTCACAACATATTCTTACATTCTTAAATGCACAAAAAACGTATCCTCTTTCTTTGTTTTTACTACATATACACATCTTTGCAAAAAGAAATAAGCTTAAAGATTATATCTTATATAATAAAAGTAGAAATTTGTTCGTTTGCACGAAATGTCTCACTTGAAATTATTTCTGGCGTATCCGGATTCTCAAATTTTGTATACACCTATGCAATTAATTAATATGTCATTGTTGTTCTTTTCTCTCGTTTGATTGCAGCCATAAATTACGCTGCGGGGAAAACAAAGAAAGTAGCGTGGTTTGTATCCAATTGTGTGGCAAAGAATAATCGACTGGAGTTTGCCCGTGAGCTTGGCAAACATATTGAAGTCGACATTTATGGTGAGAACAATAAATATTAATTTAATTATCAACTTTTTTAGCGTATGCAAATGTTGGCGTTGAGAGACTCTCTCAACTTGGGAGTAAATGAGAAAAGACAACCATTTCCTCAAATTTCATTATCAAGTTGGTAAATGCAATTTTACTCAATTTGTTTGTTGTTGTTTTTGATGTTTTTGGTTACAGGTGCCTGTGGTAGTCACTCGTGTAGTCGTGCCAATGCCAAACAATGCTTTGACCTTTTGTCCAAGCACTACAAATTCTATTTGGCTTTTGAAAATTCAAACTGTCGTGACTACATCTCCGAAAAGTTCTTTGTCAACGGACTCGGGTAAGATTCGCTTCCTCTCGGAACACATTTCCTCTCTATATGTACTTTCTTAGTTCTTACACATTTCAAATACTCAGGTTTCGTTTTCCCAGAACGTCTCTTGTAGTCTTATTGTGTGTGTCAAATAACCAATAACAAAGCGCTTTTACTCACACCTAAATTCCACATAACAATCGGCAAGGCCTGTTCTTCAAATATTTGAAAAAAACTACGCCTCATTTGATCATCTCTGACAATCTAACATTGAAATGGCATTCAAAGAAATAAAACTCTACAAACTATACGCTCGCTCAAAAAAGTTAATCACAACCAGAAATACAGAGATCGACTAGAAGAAAGATTAAAAGACCATGTACGAGTATTTATCTTTATCTTCATTAGAGAAATAGTAGAACATGCGTTTCAAGTGAAAATCAAAAGTAAGTCTACAATATTCAATATCTATTTGATTTGCCGAATACCTAATATAATGAATACTCAAAACTAAAATACAAAACAAAGCAAAGCAAAGAAAATTAATATAAAAATCTAGTGCTCGTAGTCCCGGAGGCAAGTTTTTCCTTAGAAAAAAATTTACATTTACATTTATATTGTGCAATAAAGTACAGAAGAAGAAGAAGAAGAAGAAAAGCTGGATTCAAAGATCTGTTTTACTCTTGGAATACCTACTTTTATTTCTCAACTTCTTTCTCCTGCGCAAATGAATCCCCAGAAATGATTGAGAGAGTCTCGATTCCACACCATTCAAATAATTCGAATTCAAATAAATTGAACCAGGACAAAAAAAAGGCATCTCTCGTCACTTGGTAATGTAATTTCCACACATTGAGCATTCTCATACATGAATGAGAAGACGAATGAAAAAATTATTATTATTATTATTCTGTGCTCATGTGAACCCCGGAGGAAAATAATAATTTACCTACACACGTTGTACAACAATGAGACTTTCCTGTATGTCCCCGACAATACACATAGGTACGCTCTCAGGGATATGGCTAACACCACGTGACTGCTGTCGAGGAATTCTCAGATAAAACGAGGAGAGAGCTTGAAGTGTTTTTGGAGAGCCTATCTGCACTAAAAACTACAGCTGACTTCTATAAACCTATGTAACCTTGTATATGTATTGCATAGATATTAATAGAAAGTATGGCCATTGTTATTGTTATTGAGTAGGAGTAATGGGCAATGGACAAGGCTGAGGACTCAGAAATCATGTCCACTTATTTTCCGTCTGTTCCATAAAGATTTCCTTACAGAGGAACTGCTGAACAATGACAAAATGGTGATTTGTCTCATTCTCATTATTACATTGGCACACTTCTCGAGTGTCTTACTTTCTTTTTAGAGTTTAATTTTTGTTTTTAAACTTGGAAGTACATACGTTGAAAGGGAGGCTGTTTTCCCTTCTCTCGTACTCATATGTAGTGAATAAAATTGGACACTGGAGATCTTTTCATACTCTCTCTCACTATACCTTTTCTTTTCCCTATATTCCCTGCTATTTGCTATAGTAAGCTTTATGTATACGGAACGGAGCTTGTGGGCAAACGGCGTTTGAGTTTCCACCTAATACTTTCTAACTGCAAGGCCCTCCATTTATTTTCATGAGCAGTCTCCCTCTGTCCCATTTAAGTTTTCAATTTTCTTGAGATTTTTTTTACCAACGACTCTTGGTAATATTAAATATAATATTTATCTGTATATGTACGAAAACAATCGTGGGTAGAAGAAACAAGTGTGTATCTGTATTTTCTGTACATATATATCGTATAAACGAATGTACACACACACACACACACAAGTTTCAATCCCAGAAGAAAAGGGAGAAAAAGAGAGTTGGAAATTGATGTATGCTCATGTTAAAGAATTGCAATCTATTTTCCCTTTCCGGACTGCCTCATGTTTTCTCATGTCGAACAAGTTATGACTGTTTTGAGTTCGTCTCTCTTTCTCTTTCTCCCTCTCCTCATTCGCTTTCTCGCATCCTTTTTCATCTTATGATTTCCAGTTTCCCTTATATATGTACACTTTCCCAGTTTCTTTTCCCTCTCAGGTACCATATATAGGTACCGTATATTCACTAATACTTTGTGTTCTCTTTCCCATACTCATTTTTTGTAAATGTATTTATCCTTGTATGTATTTCTCATGTACGTATATATCTTATATATATTTTCCAGTCCATATCTTTACTTGTACTGTGGAGACTGCCTCGGTTTCTCTTCGTTCACTTTGTCTATACAAAGACATCCCTCAAATACGGATGCGAATCCAAAATTCGAATGATTTCTTTATGTTTCTGATATTCCTTTGTATATTGAGCCGACGGCAATTTTCTGTACATTGCTAATTTATCAAAAAAATGAAGTAAGAAAGAAAGAAAAACGTCCCATCAATTTCCGTTAGGCTACAAACGCAACTCTGTATCTTTCCGTCCATTATGCTTTTTTTGATCATGAAAAACATGAATGAAAGACATGGACGTCATCTTACAAAGGAGAGTCTGTGTAATTGATATTTTGTATTTCCAACAAGATGAAAGGAAACCTCTTTTCTTATTCTCTCTTTGAATGCACCGGGGGTGGAAAAGAATTCATTCATACACAATTATATCCCGCTGTACAGCAATTTACTAACATATAGAACTGGAAAACAACATGGGAAATCATTAACTGAGTGCAATATTTTTCTTAATTCATGTACAATTTGTCCAGTACAAAGGCTAATTTATTGGACGAGTAATAGAGCGTTTGAACTTGCAGTATTTACTTTATCAATTTGAATTGCATTTGCAACGTACTTTTACGATTCCGGGATACACAAACGTCATCAAATCAAATTCATTCTGAACCAAAATGGACAGTGTGGCGACAAAATGTTGACAGCAAAACAAACTATGGACATCGTCAAGAAGTTTTTTCAAACTTGAACAACATACGAAATAAGGTGACAAAAGAAAGCCTCGGTGTTCTGTCAAATGACACGTCATTCATGTTTTTCCCCGTTGTGATGAATGACTAAGCGACCTTGGTGTATAAAAATCAATTTTATTACGTGTTGTCACTGACAGTTTCTGATTCTAACATGACATAACATGAGGGCTACTTGAGAAAATTAAATAATAAATTAAATTGAAAATTGATGGTAGAGTGAAGCAATTAATATATTTAAGGACTCGATTTACCGAAACTTTTATTGGACAGGGCATTCAATTCCCGTTTAAAATTCCAAGCTGTGTTTTTCTTTGAACACATATATGAAACATTCATTGGTGATTGCATGTGAATGTGGTACATGTTTTGGGAAGAGTGTGTGCAGTGACTGGTCATCTGAGATTAAGGTTTTTTGATTTGTTTTTATGGTGTGTGTCGGACTAATGTGATTATTATTCGAACTGGAATTTGACGTAAAATAACACAAGCAGAACAAGAGTTTTGTGGAAAACGAGGAAAATGAGTACGTAAATACTTCATGGTGAAAGTACGTGCAAACTTGAGCCTGTTTATCTTGGGGGACTTGGTTTAATTTTATCAAATTTGTTAAAAGGAATAGCGTTCTCCCGATTGTGATGGGTGCTCATCCTGATGATTACCGTCGCGTTGCTCCAGAAAAATCCTACATACACGTCGACGACTTTGCCTCACCCAAAGAGTTGGCTCATTTTTTGCATCAATTGGTATGGAAAAAACAATACTCATTTTGTTCTCAATAATGTGTAGTTTCAGCGTGAACATCCGTATTCGTTTTGGTTTGATATACATACAAACTTTCCAGCGAGTTCGTGACGCCAACACATTGAAATATCTTACTTGTGTCTGCTCCCTTTTATCTTTTATATGATGATGAATCTGATGACAATTATAATTTCTATACAGGATGCAAACGATGACTTATACAATGAGTACTTTCGATGGAAAGGGACCGGAGAATTTGTGAATACGCATTTTTTCTGTCGACTGTGTGCCATGGTTCATTATGCACAGGATAGCAAGAACAGATTCTACGAAGACTTTAACAAATGGTGGAGAGGAAGCAATGTTTGTACGAGGAGATCCTGGCGTGGTCAACCCGATATTTTTGCAGCCGATTACTTCGACAAGCAAACGACAAATCACTTAACTGGTGTATAATATATAAACTCTGTCGAAACTAAATCTTTTTCTCAACCCAAACAGTCAACCAATCAACCAAGCTGAACACTGAACACTGAACAGGAACCAGAGCGACAGATGAACCGTATGCAGGTATATCTATGTGTAGCTCTGTGTGTATGTGTATAAACCATATAAAAAAAGTTCTCCCCCTTTCAGAGTCACTTAATAATCTGATTGATACATTCCCAACTTCACATATCCTCTGTTTTCTAATCAGGTTAAGAAAACTGCCGCCAACTATAATCTAGTTGTTTCTTTATTTTGTTACCAAACTCTATAGTTTTTTCTTACTCTTTTTTTTCTTGTCCTTTCTATACGCGTGTTCTATTTTCTCAACATTCCCAATTCCAGATTCTCATCTTCTGTATTTGTATGCAGCGCATACTCGTACTGTAGAGTACAATAAGTTAATTTTTTTTATTACACTGTTAAAGAAACAATCCTGTGCATGACATACAAATTACAAATTAACTCCATATGAAAGTCAAACTCTCAAGTCTTAAATATACATCAATTTTGTAAAAGAATCGTCAAATTAAGGTGGTTATTTTAGTTAAATAAAAACGTGCGTAATTTTTTACTTGACGAATCAGAAAAAATATAACGGGAACGAGAAGAATGAGGAAGGGCGCGAATGAAAGAAACGTTTGTGCGACATGAATAGGGAAATAAATGGACTGACGATCAGTTGGGAATGATTCCATCGAGAAATCATTTATAACTCGGTCTATCTTCCTTCTCATCATGTCAAATGCTCTAATTATTATGGATTGGCAAGATATGTACCAACAAGTTGAATGCATGAGGATGAAATTCAAGGAAGTTGAAAAATGATTACGATAGCTCCCACTCTCTTTATCTCCTGTTGGGTGGACCATCTGCGGATCTTTCCAGTTTTTCCGCAGTTTGAATTTCCAGTGAATCCATTTGATATACAGAGAAGAGCAAGCGTTTGTCACCCATTCTTTCCTTCACTCTCCTTTCCTTTCCTCTCCACTTGAATTTCTGTATGAAATATGACATGTCACATGATATGACGTTTCGTGGAGTGTATTAATCATGTGATCTGTAAATGTGACATGTTTTGAGACAGGAAAGCTTTTTCTCCATTTCTTACTTTCTCTCTTTTCTCTCTTTCCCTCTTTCCCTCGCTACAGAAATCATATCTTGCAAAAATCTTGAGGTTAAGTCACCATAAATAATTTGGAAGGGCATGTACATTTATCGTTAAAATCTCAAAAACGTTCACTCTATTCCTTCAAAGAAAAAATCAAAGTAATAATAATTCTACATGTACATTGTACATGTTGGGACAATCGAAAATACACTTTGTGATTTCCATTTCACATTCCCATTCCACAGGAGTTTTATGTATGTATCTACACATATATGCGTACCAATACCAATGACAGGGCTAAGTTGTTGAGAAAGTTGACGGGGTTGGAAACGGGAAGAGACTGCGGCTGTTTCAATGATTTTCCCGGAGCTTGTATAAAGAAAAAAATGAATTTTTTTATGCAGTTGGATTCAATTTGAGTAAATTGAACGTCAGAAATTGATGGGGGGAAATAGACGAGAGATGAGTGGTCTTGCAGAGCAAGAGAGAAAGTAAAATACATAGAAGGTAGGTATAGACATACATAAATATTATATGGCACAAATAAAATTATTGGTATCTGTGTGGAAGGTAGAACATCAAAATATTCCCATGCATTTGATTATGCACATGCTTTCCCATATATACTATATATGTATGTATTTCCAATATGTGAGAGCATTGAATATTTACAGGAGAGGAAAATGGGAAAAAATCATCTCGTTCCCCCTTTTCTCCTTTCCTCTCTCTCTCTCTCTTCCCCTTTATAAAATAGATATTCGTAAGGAAACGTCAAAGTATGGAATGAATAATATTCTGATCACATAGATTGCAACACATCTTGCTCTTTTTTTACTTCATTTCTCAACCATATTTGAGGAATTGAGTATGTTGAGTCGTGAGGATTTTCCTTAGCTTTTTTCTACACCTACACTTTCTCTCTCTCTTTTCTGGGTTTTCCTTTTCAAAATTCATTCATTCATCAGTAGTTCGTTCATATCCATGTGAAATAAACATGCAGTTCAGTCCTTCTAAGTATTCCCCTTGTAGATATTTTACAAGGCTACAAGAGTCAACTGAATTTTTTATTCCCAAAAGCAAAAGGAAAGAATCGAGACTTTCCACGTATATAGGTATACGCTTATCCGAATGCTCACAATCAGAGACACAGACTATACCAATGCTTATTCATATCGTAGTGGGTATAATCTAAAATTCTCTCTCTCCCTCTCGGAAAAAAAGTCTAATGAACATGTGTAATGTGTAAGTCAAAGTTCTACTTTCCATGACAAGTATATATTCACAAGACCGGAGGGAGAGGATGGAGAGAGACTCTGAGGAGGATGTTTAGAGAAACCCCAGAGAGGATAGAGAGCATTATTTATTAGGTATACAAGGAAGAAACCTTTTCCTAAATGAAATTGCTTTGACGTAGTTTATGTTCAGTGTGTGCAGGTGGAAATGTTTGTGAGGGAGTTGGACTTACGAGCTATATATGAATGTCTTCATAAAAGTGTCTTCAGCTCCAGGAAATTCAGTGAGCTCGAAAAATTGACAAACATAACCTCAAGCAGACGTTGCTCCGCCATTCATTCATTTGCTCTATATATCCTTTACTTTACATTTCTCCCCCCAAAAAAAATTCAACATTAATTTTTGCTCCGTATATACTTTAGTACTTTCATCTCTCTCTCTCTCTCTCTCCCTCCCTCACATCATTCACTTTCAATACCAACACATTAACTTGAATGCTACATATTTGAGTCCAAAGGAAATTTGTTTAACTAAAAATTCTTTTTATAGCAGCAATGCAGCAAGTCATTCATTTTGTCATCGTAATAAAATACGGAATCGTTTTTTTTTTTTTACCTTTTTTAATAATGTGAGTTGACAGTTTCAAAAATGCCGTGTACATACAAACACACACACGGCTACACACTGTGGAAGAAAGAGTTATAGTCCCAGAATTTAAAATGAAATGTGGATGATGAAATGGTTCACTGGAGAAAAGTCTCCCTAGCTATGAAGAGATATCAATGAAAGAGAGAGAGAGAGAAAGAGGATATTAAACTCATGGAATGAAATGGCTTTAATGAAACCATGTTTCTTTCTCTCTTTGTCTTTACACGATGAAAGGCGCCTGGTAAAAAAAGGACATAACTCATTTTGTCAGAGAGCCTCAGGCCGTTTGTCCATTATACATATATATAGGTATTTTTGTCTCTCTCTCTCTCTCTCTCTCTCTCTCATCGTTGAATGGACTGGTGACTAGCCTCGCAAGTTTATTTGAAGCTAAAAAGGAATTGCAATTCATAGAGAAAATGTTTCAGTGTGGTAACAAAAAGACGAAGTCTGTGAAATATTTCAGGGAATCATGAATGTTTTCTTTTTTTCAATAGAGTTCACAGGGACGTAAGTGGAGACTAAGTATATAGCTGGAATGGGCCTTTTGTATAGATGAGAGTGAGTGGGAAGGAGAGAGAAAAGAGAAAGAAGACGTAGAAAATAGACTTTGAAGATGGGTGAAAGTTACTCTCACCAACCACAGACGAACAAAAACCATGCGAATCCGGAGAAATGTTAAAAGAAATCTACATTCTAGTTATAGTCAAAGATAATGGTAGGGAGATGGTGAAATCTACATATGGATATATGTATGGGATGTCT
Organism: Gisinianus flammeolus; assembly: GCA_034699125.1. Taxonomy (NCBI): domain Eukaryota; kingdom Metazoa; phylum Arthropoda; class Collembola; order Symphypleona; family Katiannidae; genus Gisinianus; species Gisinianus flammeolus. The sequence continues at coordinate 11,549 of JAIUND010001362.1, read as the reverse complement.
CTCAATCCTTTTTGGATTTGTAGTATTTCCACTGAAGCGTATATATGGAAAGGAAGAAGGAAAAAAGAGAGAGCAAACGAACTCAACCAAAAAAGATACCAACGCTGAATGTGTAATGTTTCAAAGCACCCGTCGACTTTCCCACAAAAATTCACAACTCCTATTAAAAATTTATCTGAGCACTCCTCAACTTTTTTCACTTAGGAAATGTGTGTGTGTGTGTGTGTGGAATGGATTGCAAAAACAAAATTCATGACATTCTCACTCACATGATAACTTTCCCTGTGAGAAACTAAGGGCTAAGTTGAGAGTTATGTATATGTGCGGGAAAGAGAGAGTCATATTTGGTAGTTAAGTTAAGTAGAAGACGGGTGGTTATTGATATAGGTAGGATTTTTTTCTTTGTTGTTGTTCAGATGCTATACAGCCTATAATTTTAAAATTAGTTCATTTCTGCTCTGCGGACCACATCATGTTATATATAATGTTCCCATGTCCATGTCCATGTCCATGTCTCTCTCACATGTTGTTTGTTTCTCCATATAAAATATAAAATGTTTTTATTCACCCCACCACATATATAAATACAGAATTTATTTAGAATGTTGAGTTGTTTTATTGCTTGGTTGTTTTTTTTACACTCGGCAAAAAATTGACCAAAAGTTGTGTACAAGGGGAAAAAAACTGCAATTCTCAAAGTTTCTGCGAATGAAAAGCCATTTGAAAAAAAGCAGCTAAATTAGTAGTCAGTCGACAGATAAGCAACGGTTAGACTTTTTCTTCTTTACATCAGTTTGTGTTCACAAACGTAGAAGCAGGGCCTAAGAAGAATTTTTAGAATCCTTTTGAATTTTCTTTGATGTATAATATAATACCATCATGCATCATGACATGTGGACAAAAGTGAATATGCCGTACAAGAAATTTTTTGAATTAAATATATATTTACACCAAATAACGACGGAATTCTACTGAAAAATTTCTTCGCTCTTCATAATTTTATCTCATTCTTTGAGCAACGAGTAATTTTCTCAAGAGATTTTTTTATGTTTATTTGGCAAACAAGTAGAGCAAATTTACATTGCATACTTTCTCATCTTGCAGGGTAAAATAAAAAGACTAACCTGGATCCGGAATCCAGAATTGTTCGTGTACATATTTGTACATGTGTACGATATATATACATACACATACATAAAAGTAAACGTGTATGTACCAAGTAGTAAACTCGAAAGTGTACGCACACACACAAATACACATGGAAAAAAGAAAAGGGACTGGCGGAGAACTCGAGGGAAAATTTACAGCTTTTCGTTTGAAAGTAGTTGTGAGCTCATCTTGCTCGTTTGGTTGTTGGTTGTGTATTCAGTTGTAAAATTTGTTATTTTATCGTGTTCGTGTGGAAGAAAACCCGAGCTCAAATGTGCATATTCTATATTCTCATGCTGAGCGGACTAAATGTTCCGAGTTGTGTGTGTGTGTGTCTGAGTTCTGGGTTTGAAGGATCAAAGGACGAGTTTACAATCATGACGAAGAGGTATATATATGCACCATTTGAAAATACCCCCCAAAGCAAGAGAAAGAGAAAAGTATGCTCAAGTGAAAGAGGAAGAGAGAAAGCACAAAAGTAAAAGTAGACGCAGAAAAAAGAGTCTTGTCGTGGATCGTGGAACAAGAATATAAGCTACTGGCTTTTTGTCTCTTGAGCCCATTTACACATTACACATTTTTCTTGGAGGCTCCACTATGTTTCCTTCAAGTAAAATCTACCAAAAAACTACATGTGTACGCCACTTTTCTTCGAGTACCAAATTCTTTTTTCCAATTCCAATTCCGACACTTTGAAACACTCCAAAAAAACCAACTTCTTTTTTTCTTCTCCCTGTATTTGTGTGTGTTTGCGTGGGTGGCCAACATTTTCAACTCACACTAAAAGCAATATGATTAACAGTTTTTCATGGCTTCGATTGGATTCCACCCATGAAGCTATTTAGTGAATGTGGGCTGTAAGAAGGAAGAGATACTTGATAGTTTGCGGGAAATGGTTGGTCACACATAGAGAGAGAGAGAGAGAGAGAGAGAGAGAGAGAGAGAGAGAGAGAGAGAGAGCAACAGGAATAAAGACACTAATAGTTCCTCTGGATATACCACATATACCTATGTACATTCAATGTATATGTATACATGAAAAGGAAAGTAAACCGTAATGGATTTTCTAAAGTCTCATCTTACTCGCATTATTATATGGTCATCTTTTTTCCCACTCATTTCGTCTTATTAGTCTGGTGAAATTGTTTTGGAGTGTGAGTAGTCGGACTTTAGAATGAGAGAAGCTGACGATGGCTCTTTTCAACTAGTTTTCTCTCTCTCTCTTCCTTCTTCTTCTCTTCCACAAAAATAAAAGTTACTCAGCATGAAGCTGTTCTCACATTACAAAGTTAACTTAACACACTCTAGACTCTCTTTCTACGCTTAATTCCATTAAATCCAGTACAGAAATTCCATGTATCCATACTATATAGAAAGTCTGTATAGATTTCAAAAGTGAACATCCAGCAGTATTTTCCACTTATTTTGAGAGAGAAAACCATTCAAAGCATTGGAATTGAACTTTTTTCAACACTGATGAACTCAAACGCTATGGATTCTGTTGAAACTGTTTATACATCAATACCATTGATAGATCCGACTAGGTATATAATTATTGCCAAATTAATGAAAAGGAGAGAGAAAGAAACTAGTTTTTCATGAGAAAGAAGAAAAGTCAAATACAATAACATTTCTCCTTTAAATATGGATGTACATTGCACACACAAGAAAACTAAACAGCACTTTGCAGATTGTATTCCAATAATGTGGAAGAATGGTGTGCAGAAAAATGGAAAGTGGATAAAGGAATTTTTCATGTCCTCGTTTTTCCATTATCACTCGACGTGATGGTCTTCTAGTGGAATATTAAAACATGCTTTCTCTGTTCTATTTCGTTGTCTCCTCACTTTTTCTCCATCATCTCAAACATGTCAATGGTCAATATTTTGATCGTTAGCTGTGGAAAAACTTGGTAAATGCATGTCCTTCCCGAAACTTTTACTATACATCCAAAAAGGCGAAAAAAACAAGAGTGAATACTTGGAGATCCTTCTAGGCACAGCGGGTATGTATGTATTTCAGCCAAAATATTTCCATGATTAAATATTAAACGGGAAAGAATTATCAAGTGAAATTTTGAAGGATCTCTCTACACAAAATACACTTTGAACCGTCAGACTGCGTCAAAAAGAAATGGTGTACACATTTGGCATTCAAGTATTTGATTTGCAAATATAAATTCAACAAACAGAAAGCTCAAGCAAAGTGGTGCGTACATAATAAAAAAATAGTAATAACAACAAAGAGGCTAAGGGAAAAAAGATAAGAGACTGTAAGGTATTGGAGTTAAATGTATTACGAACATACGCGAAATAAATTCCAGTTCGTACCGAGTTTGTCTTAGAGTTTTTTCAGTGAAGATTCGAGTTGAACATTTGAAAAATGCATGCAAATCCTTACAAGAGATGAAAAGGTAGAGAGAGAGGAAAGAGAGTCCAAAAGAAAAGAGAGGAAAAGGGTCTGGAGGTGACTTGTAAAAAAAGTATGAACAGCAGATGAACATTGCATGATGCGAATGAGACTGTCAAAAACTGAGACATCACCTGTATGTTTGAGCACGGAATAAATAAGACTAGTAGAAAGAAACACCCTGGGCAAATGTAAGTACTTGAATGTGCTTCCATACGTTTCTTTCTTCAGTATTCTTCAGTATAAAAACTTTAATTTGGAGGTTTAGAGTTTAGATAAGATCTTGCTGGTAGGTATAGTGAAAAAATAATAAAACTTTTCAAAAAAGCCTAAGCTACATTCCAAATGTTTTCAAATAAAGTGAGAGGAATTTTCCAAGTTTTTCCCTCCTTGGAATGTAGTTCTTCTAATCTATAAGTTAATTGTACTGAAAACCTGACGGAGACTTGAGAGTTCCAACATTGGAGTTGATTGCAATCGATGTATAGCATAATTTAACTAAATTTTCAAGTACGTGTACAACTGCATCAAAACGGACAAGATTTAATTTTAATTAAGGTATATATGTATATGGAGAAATATTTGAGAACGCTTGGGAGATTCATTGAGAAAAAGGATATTTTGTCAGCCTGTGATACAGTGGAAACACTCTAACACAAATGAGTCTACATATAATAAATATATGTATATAGAAAAGATGTAGGCAAAATACGGAATTATATGATAAAAGCTAAATGATTACAACAAAAAACAAAAGAAACGAAAATTGTTAATAATTTAGAGATGTTCTGTGCAATTTTTATATGTCATGCTACTGTATATAAATGAACAAAATATACAATAATACTGTACGCATTTACTGTATTGCATATAAAAGGGGGGATGTAGAAGTACTTATTTACTTGACGAATGAACAATGAAAACTGTAGATAAGATTAATTTTTCGTGATGAATTTAATGTGTTATTTGTTTAATATTTTTTGTTAATTATATGTTATAAGCAAAAATGGAAAAGTATAAAAATTATTAGTACGCAATCTCAGTACTATACAGAAACTGAAACTACTAAACTGTTATGTCACTGATAAATTTCATGTATGAACTGTGCATGTACGCATCACTGTCGAGATTTAACAATCACACATCCTTAATCTTATAAACTTTTGTTGATTTTTTCCCTATGATAGGGAAAATTCAGAAAGTCCGTGTTACATTCTACGTAAGTATAAATAGAGATAAATATATTTATCAATTTGAAACATGTACGAATGTACCACAGTCAACAAATAATTTTAATTTCCACAATTTTCTTCCTCTTTTTATCTCGCTGTATCCATTTAATTTTTTAAATATTATACAATCACTTTCAGTCAGCAGTCAGCTCATGAGCTGATTTTGACCTATACAATAAAAGGCTGCTTATATTTTATGCAAAATATTATACTAATATTATCAGTAAAATATAGAATAAGAATAGTATATATAATTATATAGTTGAATGTAAACTAATATTAATAATTTGTATTGTAATTGTAATACATGCAAGAAAAAATTACCATAAATAAAATTATATAAACCAAAACCAAAAAATTGTTCTTATACATACTTTAGAATAAAATTAAGATACTTCAAAAAATTGTAAATTGTACATACTTTATACCTATTGATAACTGATAGAGAGGAGATGAGGCTTTATGTTAGTAAAATAAGTATAAAAACAAAAATGTAAAAAGGGAATTACATCGACTGTGATGGTCAAATGATATAGATAATGATACAAAAAAAAAACAAAGAAAATACATTCGTACTTCGCAATGAATTTTCCTGCTTTGAAAGTGGAAAAATTGATGACGGATTATTAATGACATGAGATGTGTGTATGTATGTATTGTTGTGATTCTAGTTTACAAACGTGGTATTGTTATTATTACATGTGTTATTATTTATTATGAAGCCAAAGATCTGTTAGTTAAGTTTTTTTCCTCTGTCATATAAATATCATTTCCATAACCAATGACACCACACATCCAAATAGGACTCGACCATACACATTTTTACGAATAAATATTCTATAAATACCTATATTCAAAATAGTTGGAGTATTTGGTTGTTTGATAATTGAAATTGTTGTTTATTATACAACTATACTTTGTGTAAAACAATATACATATGAATATGAATGCAAGTATTACAAAAAAAAATTATGTCTACAAAAAATGAACTAAAAATATTTATATATGGAAAACACGCACTGGAAGTTTCAACCTGGGACTCGTTCGCAGACTACAAACAAAAATATTCTATGATGATTTCTTATGAGATTAATTAATTACTAGTATTTATACAATACATATACTTATCGTAACTTATTAATGTCGTTTATTGCTCTTTTTGGTATCATTCCATTTTATTTTCACTATCAAAATGTTTGGTATAGTTGAAAAAAAAAGTTACCTGCAACTGCACGTATATTTAGTACAACAAAAATTCTGAAATAAATTATGACATTTCTAATAAATACCAGGTTTTTCCTCTGGACTCTGGACACGTCATCGTTTCTTTTTTTATCATATCATGTCAATCAATTTATTGCTAGTATTTCCCAGAACGATTAGATTGACATACCCTTGTATGAAACAGTTGTTTTCATTCTGCGTCTTAATTTGTCTTAACCTTTCACATTACCCCGAATCAGCAAAAAATCATTATCGACTTCACTTATTTATAGCTTTTCCATTCTCTTGAAAGTGATTCTAAAGAGTTTTTGACCCCAAACATTTACGTCATTATGTAAAAAAAAAAGACTTATTTTAATAAGTTGTAATAAGAACTTTCGGGGAAATCAACTGAAAAATAAAGTAAGATTTCTATACGCCTTGAGGAAAGATTCAGCATATTAAGAGAACGTGATTTGATGGACAGCGTGTGAAGTTTTAATATGAGGAAGGCGCTAAGAAAACCCACCATGTACGTGTTTCTAGATTCCGAGTTATAACGCCTTGAATATTCTCGGCTGTTTGGCGCGTAAATACTTTGCTCAGTGATTTTATTTGAATTCACATTACACAAATCATCAGTTTACTTTAATTTCGAATTTTTAGACAATTTTAATGACGATTTTAAATTACTTTTTACCAGTAAAAATGGTTTAAACTTGTCTTAAAAGCTTCTCCATGTTCTGTTGTCCACGAATAGTGATGTCCAAAAAAGTGATTTTAGGGTATGTACATGGTGAGTTTTCTGGCAGAGGACCTCATATATCAAGACGTTGAAAAAATACAAAATTGACGATTATTTTTTGATTTCCTCTTTTTAAAGAAGAGGAATTTCCAACACAAATGACATTGTACGCATAATTCATATCATAGAATACTGGTACGATTAGCAGTGAGATGAAATGTTGTTTAGATGCGATTGACACTGGTATAGGTTTTTCGTTATAGATTTTAAAATCACACCAGGCAGATCTCATACACATTTTGTGACTTGTAATCTCATTGACAGAAAATAGATACCAAGAGTAAAGCACGACGCCGGCATGTAATAAGAAAATATCGTTTATAGAGAGAGTTTGGCGATATTCTTTATTCAACAAGAGCAGTCATTCATTAGAGTGCACAGTATAAAGATAAAACTGAATGATACGATACATAACAAGTAACATACATGTGCAGATGCAGATACATATAGACATACTAGGGACGTGTTTTTCGAGCATCCTTTTTTTATATTTAGATTTTTATACATATTCTTTGTTTTATCAACTATAATGGATGAATATGGATGGTCTAATAGTTAGTATTGTCTTCAAGTAAATAAATAAATATATTATATATAACACAAAATAATGTGAATAGCGTTATCAATCATTGCAATTTCTTTGCACTATATAAATGAATGGTACAGACGATTCCCTGTATGTACATTGTATGTACAATTTAAGCTTAACATATCATTAAAAAGTCTTTAATGATATATAGTTAGTTCAGTTAAGTTAGATAAGTCTTTAGTTCAAGGTACTTTAGCTTGAAATCCGCTTCTGAGATTGTTACACAGATATTCTCTTCCAAAATACCATATAGAGAAAAAATATTTGTACACATCGTTGTTTATTAGAGATATATGACGACTCACTCGTATATTATGAGAAGTTAAATATAGGTACTTATTTAACTATTTGAAATAAAGTGAACGAAAAATTAAAGGAACATTTCCTCTCATGTATAAAACGTAAACCTAATATGAAAAAAGTGATCATTTACGTTTCTCAGTCATCACATATATATGCACTTAAAAAAGGATAACTAATACGAAATGTAACATTTCTACTCATATTAAAGCCACTTCGTCTAAATTGTCCATGAGTTGAGTGACCCAGAATATCATATAAAATATTATACAAATATAAATTATCAAAAAAATGTGGGGATAACGTGGACTCGAAACGCTAAGCAAATAACTGAGAAATTTAAACAACAAAGTAATCGAACGTTGAAAAAAAAAATCTAAAAAAAAGCTACTAATTCAATCAGAATTTTTGTTTAACCTCTTAAATACTAACAAGCTCTCTTCAGATTGATATTACAACACTGTCTCGTACAAATATCCTTTTCCAACTTCAAATATACATTTTTTAGATTAACTTCCACATTTAAACAGATAATAAATAACAAGTATATGTCATCATAATAGTTGACAAAATATTTTTGTCAGCAATGAAAGATGTGTATGTGTAAATCAAGGTCGAAAATGAAAGGAAACTGAGGAATTCCCAGAAATCTCACTTTCGCCCAAATCAATCAAATCGGTTCAAAGTTAAATCTTGTGTATAACTCTTATCTCCCGTATCAATTGTCTACATTCTTTACATCTTTACACGCAACAAAAAATCTAGAAAACACTTGTCCGGATTTGCTTTTGAAAAGAATCCTTGGAAAATTCCATGGAAAAGTACTTCTATACAGTCTAAAATTTAGACTAAAATTCTAAATACACGTGTATATATACAAACGTATCAAAAAATAGAATATTGGATAAATGTACGCACACGTAATTGAAATCTTAACTGTTGTCTTTTGCGTAGTTGTATTGTCTGGTTTTTTGAACTATGTAGGCTTAAAACTTAAAACATGCAAGATGAGCCGGCGACACAGTCTGAAATAACGACGACGATATAGTTAAAACAAGAAGAAGGCTGCTGCTCTGCTGGACACTCGAACTAGTCAGGCAACTCGTACGTTTTCAAGGAAATATTCTTCGAAGGACTCAGAAGGAATTCATAATTAAATTCCATTTCATTAGGGAACTCAAGACGGAAATTTCGGAAGATCTGTAACAAAAACATTAAGATTTTGGTTAAGATTTTAAAAAAACTCTCATGTCTCTCATGCACACATGCATTACATGTGGGAGACATTATTATGTATATATAGTGTACATAATAAGGACTCGACTTGTTCTCAACTGACTATCCATTTAAATGCATATGAGAAGAATAAACAGAGAGAAAGACCGGTTTGAAAAACAAAAAATCTCTTCCATTAAAATGAACAAAGTAACAAAATATGTACATACGAAAGTTAATTCAAAGGACAATTTAAAGAGTTGGGAGGTTTCTGCGAAAAAATAAATGGTCATCTTATATGCAAATATTTGCATATATGACAGAAAGAAGAGAGAAATACTAGTTTTTTCTTGACGACAGTTATCAGGGTGCAAGGACTTGAAATCAAATAGAATGAATTCTTTTACTTTTGAGATTTCAAGTATGATAATTTACACTATTCATTCATTCATTTACAGCATTATATATATATGTATGTATAGACGAGAATTCCATGTAGACTACATGTATACTTACTTTGGCGACGAGGACGCAGAGCTCTTGAAAAGCGAATCGTCTCCCTGGGCACATACGACGACCCATCCCAAAATGCGTACACATGGAACCACGGAAAGGACGAATAGTTGAGTCTTTCAGCCAGCGCTCCGGTAAAAACTCTTTAGCTCGATGAAAATTCGACTCTTGAAGACAATTGTGCCAAGTTTGACAAATCAACAATGTCTATAGAGTTCAAAAAAGTAAACAAGGAATGAAATTTTTAGGGCGCTCACGATAATAATAGGTACGCTAAACTTTTCTAAAAATAACGAAATGACACTTTAAATTGTACAATTCCAAATGCTGGTACTGACATTTGCTGGAACGTTGTAGCCTTGCAGCTGGATATCAGAGTCAAGAATACGGGCGAGATTTGGGGTTGTTGGGGTGAATCGGAAAGATTCCTTTATACATGCTTTCAAATAGGGTAAATTCTTCAATGTGTCTGTATCAATTGGTGAATCTTTTTGGGGAAGAACAGCTTTCAATTCCTCTTGAAGTTTCTTCTGAACATCCCCCACTGTGGCTATCCAATAGAGTGTAAAAATCAACGAGTTGACTACCTACAAACGATTCAGATTCGAAAGATTCAGAATATCAGAATTCATCTAAAATTTCTAAGTATTATTAAATATTGGCCAACTCCTGTATTCTATTTCGGTGCAAAAACGTTTTTGAAAAGTTTACCGAATAAATCACAACCGGTGACAACAACAAAGGAAAACGCATTACATTATTTAATGAAGCAACAGTTTGTTCAAAGTAAATAAATATATTGAAGAATTCCCTGCATTTGTTCATCTCATGTACACGCAAACCTGCATTTTATAGTATATCTATACATTTAACCTACATACAAGTAAATTTTTAATGCGCATTTACCGGCTCAATTGCTGCCATCACGAAGTCCATTACCTACAAACGTGGATAAAATTTACACACGTATAGAGATTAGGTACTCGTTTCTACGCACAGAGTGTAACATCATTTCTTTTAATGCACTGAAAAACGTACTGCAGTTGTTTTATCCAGTATGTCCACGTTTTCAGAATGTAAAAACGCGCCCACGAGACCTTCTTCTCGCTCATCATTTATGGCTTCCCTAACCAATTCTTCTGCAATTCTTTAATCCCACACACACAAACACACAAAATTAAAATTCAAGGTAATATACTCTCTAATATACTCTAATATATATGTATTCTAAAACTGATCTCAACTGTTGTGGACATGTCATAAATATTGGGGAAATGACAGATAAGGATTCTATGAAATCGTATTAGTTTACTTACCCATACATTGTATCTTCACAATCTACAAATTCTCGCCATACTTTGGTTGGGAAATATTTCCATAGGGGAAAACCATAGTAGCTCGAATGAAGGGCACACCAATACTTTTTATGAGTCGTCATGAAACAGTTCATTCGATCATTGCTAACCGGGCTCAGTAAACCCGCTCTTTTCCCCAGGGTCAACAGAATACTATCTGCGTTTCATTCACAAGATATGACATTCATGTATACATCAACTTGGAATTATTTAGAAGTAAAATTCGTAATAATACAGGCAGACTAAATTTATGCGAGTCTCCATATGAGGAAGTGAGTAAAAGTTTTCGCAGAAGAGTAGAGAGAGAGAGAGAGAATATATAGAATCCAACTTACTTTCTGTCACCACTCGCTCAAGTACATCATCAAATTTATGAAAATTTGGTCCTCGGCTCCGGATGAGTGAAATAAAATCATTTCCAACAGCATTCACGTTGGGCAAGTGTTTAGTAATCCACGTACCTCGAAGAGTAGTTGTGAGTTCAGATTTCAACAAAGCCCAATGGTCCCCTTGTCTGCGAAAGCATATTTCATGAAGTTACTTTTAGCCAAAGGGTCCCAATTCAGCAAGCTCTTAACTCGAGAAGACTGGGGAGTGAGTCTTATTTTCAGGTACCTGAAATCCACATTTCTAGATGAACATGGTCAAATATTACGGGGAACACGATTCCATGAACTATGAATGACAAAAACCGAGTTTTTGTGACTCGAACCGGGTATTTCCGAAATTCGGGGATTTCGTGTTGTGGTGCCCACTTTCTCATGAAAATAATGCATATG
>JAIUND010001361.1:0-37006 GCA_034699125.1 Gisinianus flammeolus | reverse complement strand
CTCCACTGAGCACATAGGTCCTTTTAGAATTAACCATTTCGGCTATAGCGCTTTTTCGAGTTTCACGAACGATATACGTATAGAGTTGGAAATGGAGAAAGATCTCTGGAAAGTTGATTCATTTTACAAATTGTCATCATGTTTCAACATTTCCGAAATTGAAAAAAAGGAAACTTGATAAAAGTATTCTTTTTTTTTGTATTTCATATATTCAAAGAAATTCTCTTTCTCCACTTTCTTCTCTCACTTTCCAGGAAGTGCTGGGGAAAGTGCTTTCTCTCTTTCTCTCTCTCTCTGTCTGTCTCTCTGTCTCTCACCTTCCTATCACTTTCAATGAGTTCATGTTGAAATTTGAGTCTTTCAAGGAGAGACGTTTCTTCATCTGTAGTTCCAGTAAATTCTTCCTGGAGTTTTTCCAATTGTTGGAGCTCTTTCTCACTCAACATGAGTTTAGATTTTAATTCCGCAATCCGCTCCAAACTGCTCGCTCTCCAACGTTTATTAGTTTCGTCAATTTCCTCAAGTTTCTCTTTGAGCTCTTTCAAACCTTTCGTGTCCAAAGTCAGTTGAGATTCTAAAGATTTTTCTTCTCCAAGGAGCAAAGCTTTTTCAATCTCCATCTGCAGACAAATACGATACAAAAAAAAAAATATATATATACATATTAACATTTATAAGATTTCATGAGTGTACACCATGAATTTTTTTTTCATCAATTCAACTAAGTACTCAACTACACGCTTTTCTTTCTGATTCAATGGAAAATACAATAAACCCACGTTTGCCAATGAGTCGAATTGCTGACACAATAAGAATCAAATTGTAAATCTATTGAGTTTGTACCTCAGAGCTTATGAAATCATTACAAATCCCAAGTCACAAACCACGCAAACTTCACGTTCTAAGAAAAAATCTGGATAATAAATTTTAGTTGAAAAATCAAGAGAAACTGGAATTCACTGAAAAATAGGGAATTCATACAAATGACAAGTTGAAAACAAAATAAAATTCATTCATTCAATCCCACTGAATGAAAACTACTGTAAATGATAATGGTTTTATATGAATCACAACAAGTCAAGAAGTTTTTCAACTTCGCAGAAGACACAAGTAAACAGTGGGAGATTCTCAGAAGTTTGTCATTGAATTACACATTCAAAGGTTTACATTAGAAATAGCAAAGGCTATGACTCACTCCAAATATTTGGTTGTCTAAGCATTAAAAACTCTAATGTCGAATGGAATGACGATAATTTTTTATAATATTTGCAAACATGTCTTTCATCCGATCAAATTACATTTACATGCCAAAGGTACGCAATTCCAGACTTGAGAAATTCAAAGGAAATATTCTATATTGAAAACTGACACCTTCAGTGACTTGAGTGATTCAGTCTCAGAATTATACTCGTATATGTACCTCTCTCAAAGCTTCCATTTCCTGTTGTTCAACGTCACTGATTTCTTTCTTGACTAACGATGTTCGACTTTCACTAGCACACAATTGATATGGACTCGGAGGGTAATTCCCCTGAAATGGATAAGCAAATTCATAATTAAATCATTGGACAAAGTTCATTAGAAATCGAATGAGGAGAAACAATAAAAATGTAATGAATATATAATCATAATCATGTATTACCGTCGTTCTGGAAGTATTTGAACTGGAATCACTAGAACCACTAAAGGACGGAGACTCGATCCCATTATCAAATCTCTCAATGGGTTGTATAAAGCGATCAGTATCCACATCCACGACATTCTTCCTCACTGGCGTTGTCTTTGTATTTGTATTTGTAAGCTCAATACTGTTTTTTGGTTGACTTGGACTCGTTTTACTCCCACTGACATCCTCCACATGAACTTGCACTTGAGTAGCAATAATATTCTTGACAAAGGATGGAGACGTTTTGCTACAATTACTATTACTATTCGAATTTATAATGGCAATGGGACTGGCACTGGGAGGTTCCGGACTTTGGATTTTCAAACAGCCACCACTCTGATGATCCAATGTTGATGATGATGGTACAGATTTGAGATCCTTTGCAGTCGTCGTCGTCATCCTCCGATTGCAACTATCATTATCATCGAATTCCTCGACGGAATTGGAAAAGGACACGGACAGTTGTTTGGACTTTGGCGGAGACACACTTCCACCTCTTTCCGGTAGCACAACATTCGAATATGGATTATTGTTTGGTGAACTCGTAGTAGTTGTAGTTGTAGTACTGAGGTCACTTATCGTGGCCATTTTGGGCTCGACAACAGTTGTGATGATGGGACGACGGAAGTAATTATTACTTTGGCTAGCAGTAGCGGTAGCAGTAGAATTATTATTCGTTTGACTATAACTATTGTTATTGTTATTGTTATGATTTGGGGTATTGGAATCGTTTGAATTAAAAGTGACTCCTTTCCCAAGGGTTGTCCGGATTCTTGTTCTCGGACTTTGGGCCTCGAGGGATTTTTGTGCGGGGGATGGAGGTTCAGAGGAAGGATGACCGTTACTATTGATACTTGCATTTGTATTTGTATTTGTATTTGGGGTCGTTACTGGAGTTGGATTTGACTTAGCTTGACTTGTGATGGGCGATGCAATTGAGGAGGATCCCGTGACTGCCATCACATTTTCATATGGACTTTTGACATTTCGGAATCCAATCTTGGTTTTAGCAGAGTCCACTTCATCCACTGACTGCTGGGATGATAATGATGATGATTGAAAAACGGTAAACTTGCTGGGAGTCATTGAAGAGGAGACTGGAGTTGAATTGGCTGAAGTGAAAACATCATCATTTGGGATTCCAACGGTGGGTGAGAATGTAAATATTGAAGCAATCTCATCATCAGCTCCGTATGTATTTGAATTATTTGCAGATGATTTTGAACTCTCTAGGGATGTCATCATCATCATCGCCGTCGTCGTCGCGGTCGTCGTCGTACTGGATTTTGATTCACGGGGTAGCGAGCCATTGGTTTTGATTCTGTAATATACATAGAAAACAACCAATTCATATTATTTTAAAATTTGTCATTTCGTGGAACATCATCATAGAATCTTTAGAATTAGAATTACAACATTTGAATGAATGGCTCACCGACTGTACCCGTACAAAGTTGGAGTTCCGGGTGACTTTGGTTCGTTCCCACTGTTGTCAGACAGCACTGTTGAATTATTTGAGGTTTGACTCATATTTCTCTCGATTTTTGGAGGATTGCTCAGGGAACTGGTGTTTGGACTTGTACAGCTGCTATTTGATGGACTGGCCATTGAATTATTATTACTGCTTCGACTTTGTAATGTAAATCCCAGTGGTCCCTGAAGTTGACTTGCAGAATAAGGTGGAGTTTTCTCTCGGATTTCTCTAGCAATTTGTTCTTCCTGTTTACAAAAGGAAAATGAGAGTATTTAATCAATTGTCTACATATACATGATTTTCCATTTAAGTGCATTAAAATGTACTTAAAAATGAAAATGAAAATGAACTTAAAAACAAATAGAAATAGGGATTCAATTGCAAATGCAATTGCAAATGCAAATATTGCAAATGTAAAATAAAGGCTTACGTATTCCGCACACATCGCCAATATCTCCTCCAGTCTTAGTTTCTCTGATCGTTCTGTCATCTGAGCTGCAATTCGAGCTTCTTGAGCCTGCGTTCATTAGAGAAGAATGAGTATAAGAAGAAGGAAAACAAGGCAAGGCCATGTGCATAATTAGTCAGAAATGCAGCATGTGAATGAATAGAGAAGAGACTCAATGAGTTACGCGAGATGCCCATTAGCTAAACAATCAACCTATCAGCTATCATTTTTATATTCATTTTATTCCATGTATATGAATAAATTGACAATATGAGTTTAAACAACCATGAAGTGTATGGCAGCATTTCTATATTACAGTATGTGTGTTTGTTTTGTGTACATAAATGATCGTGACGGTTTTATGTAGAATATTAAATTACGTTAGTTGGTTAGTTGGTATTTAATAAGCCTCTCCAGATATATGGGAAATAAAAATGGCTGTATTGAGTATTGACTAAATTGACTTAAGCAAGGTTAAAATTATGTTGGATATTTAGTTTAAAAGCCTTCTCTTCTCAATATCATATTGTAGTATGAGTATATATAGGGTATTCTGTACATACCTGTTTCCTCTTGATTTCAAGGAAGGTTTCACAGGCAATGACTTCTTCAGCATGGAATGGGCTATTCGGATTACTATTGATACTCGAGCTATTGCCATTGCTGGCACGAGTGGAGGATGCAAATGAGTCAGGACTTGAGGAAGAGTAATGATTCACTAGACTAGAATTCTCATCCAAGTCAAATTCGGATGTGCTCGAGTCATAGGTAAGTCGGAGTCCACCATTCCCATTCCCACCAGCACCAATCGAGTACGAAGGATTTTGATGAAATGAAGAAGTAAAAGGATTTTGATCTCGACGACTCCCATTAGTAAAACTATGACTGAAACCGGGACTACTAGCATTCTCTTTCTCCGTTGTTTCCCTGGGTGAATTACGATTATGATTATGATGACTGTAATGGTAGTTATGTTGTTGCTGTTGCTGCTGCTGTTGGTTGGGGGATTCTTGTTGGAAATTTGGCTTGCGTTCACCATCAATTCTCCCATTCAACTTCTCACCAAAGCTACTACTACTCATCGTCGGATGGTTTTTACTCAAACCATTTGTATGCACAGGTAGATTTGGATGATGATGTGGACTTTGATTCTCATGTTCCCCTCGGTGGTAATGGTAATGGAGAGGTTGAGGCTGTTCAAACGTGATATGGTTTCCATTTAAACCACCAGTCAAGTCTCGTCCTCCAGTCATAATATCTTGTACTCTTGATTGAGACTGAGACGACTGAGACTGAGAATGAAATGGCGATGACGACGGTGGTGGTGGTGGTGGGGGTATTAGTCCTGGATTGTATTGTTGTTGTTGTTGTTGTTGTTGTTGTTGTGAGGAATTTTTAAGAGTCTCATGTTGTTTGTATGCAAGATACTCAAATCTGGCCACTTTACTCACAAAATTATCACTTTCAAGTCCGTCACGGTATGGCTTGACAGCATTATTGTTGTGAGAGTGAGAGGAGATGGAGCTCATATTGTCTCGATGGAAAAATAGTCTGTCTCCTCCGGTTCCTCCTCCTCCATTATTATGCTCTGGCAATAGTCTACTTCTACTCACTGGAACGCCAACTTGGTGCTCGTCTCGATCTCCAATTGTATGGGGTGGCTCCATTATTCTCATTGTATGGAATGAATTCTTGTTTACATCACCCGCTGAGCGAAAAAGATTACCCGCAACTGTCCATCAAAAAAACAAAATGAACAAAAATACAAAAACAAATTTTTATTTTTATATATACATTTCCAAATTCAAACATAATCCCTTCACCACAGTACAAAAGAATCACGTTGTCATTATTATTATATTATTATTATTATATATTTAGCAATAACAATACAAAAAATGACTATTCAATTTTTTTTACAGTATTTCTATATATCGTACTACCCCAAAAAATTGTTAATTCTTATGATTAGAATTGATACGATAGTGAACGTAATTTTTACCTGGATTGACGACAGCATACGGGGACTCGGTGTCGTAGAAAAGAGAGCGCTGTTGTTGTTGTTGTTTTTGTAATTGTTGTTGTTTTCGTTTTTGTTGTTGTAAAAGTTGCATTTGCTGGAGAAATCCACTATCTTGATGCGTCTCTTCTCGTTTGGTATGTTTTCCGCCATTTACTTTGGGGGAAGTTGGAGTTGGACTCGAGACTGGTTGGGGTCCATCGAACCGGAAAGTGTGAGATCCTCCAATGTTGATCACATTTCCTAAAAATAAAAATAGAGTAAACAACGTTCAAGTTGATTTTTTTCCATTACCACACCGAAAATAGAATGTCTCGAGTCGAGTCGTCTGACTATCAACTCTATCAGTCAGTATCTACAGATAAAACCTGACACGTATCGTACATACACCTAAAGGTTTGAATGCTAAATGAAATGACTACATTCTCATCCTCAGTGTATCTTACACACCCAAAACTCATCTCATCTTTTACATATTCAGAAATTATGAATTAGTGATTACTGAATCCACATCCACACAGAGCAGACACTTGAACAATAACGAATAACAATAATACGAGTACAAAAGTAAGTACAATGAAATGATGATAATGAGCAGACATATCTGTATCTGTACAACAGGAAAAATAAAATGTATACCTATATGATAAGATACATGAAGAAGATGAATATATGGTGCGATATAAAAGAGCAAGAAACTCTCGTCAGTTAATTAACTATAAATAATTGAAGATGAAAAGTCAAAGTCATGGTGGTAAGGATGTACTATAAAGGAGGGAGAATAAGTTGGCTTCTTGACCCCGATTATCCTTCGGGTTGCTGGTTGCTCCTTTTTTCATCTCTATTCTCTCCCTACAAAAACTACTCTTCTCTACACAGAACGAACAGAGACCACTGTACTGTACTGCACAGTGCACAGTTCTCGAAAGAGAGACATGTTTCTTTTTTTCTTCTTGTTCATTTATCTGTATTTCTCTTTCCAAAGAACCATTATATTATTACTATTAGGCACAAGCTCACATTAGGCGTTGGGCCATTCCCTATTCTTCACGTTCTTTACGTTATGGGGTTCCACATTCACATGAGAATATCCATGTAGTCAAGTTCAATGTATCATCTACAATCTACACATCTACACATCTACAGACTACAGATATAAGTTATATCAATCATTTAACAGTAGAGTGAAATTTCCTTATAGATTTCAATAACAATAATTCAACCTTCAAATACACGCCAAGTATATAAAGTACGATATATGCACCTTTAGTGTTTACTAACATCGTCTTAGTCCTAGCCTAACAAATATTGTTTATGTATGTCCTCTCACACATTTACACATGGGGAATCCTCCATGGGAATATGGAAAGGGAAACAAAACTCTACACCATTGAGATACAGATAAAATTCACCTGTTAACTCTTCGTCTTCACTGGATCCGCCGGGATGTTGTCAGTACATATTTATGAAAAAAGAGAGACTTAAAAGTGTGATGTGAGAGAGAGAGAGAGAGAGATGAAAAAATCAAAGAAATTCAACGGATGTGAATGTGTAGACAAGCTTCATGCTCCCAGCTATGTACATAGTTATCAGGTTATTTATATACGCCTATATTTACTTACGTAAACTTGATGCTATTCTATTATTATTACTATTACTACATAGTACTGTATTACATAGATATAATTGCTCCCAAGTCCTAAACCCTAAACAGCATGGAATATCTGTATATGAAATAAAAAAAATATGAAGGCTTGATGCCTTCAAAACCCTTTCTCATACTAGTACTTTTTATCACTCCACAGACACCGAAGTTTATCTTCTCAAGTTGCCTCAATATTTGTATGTGTATTAGTTAGTTACCTGTAGACTGTAAACATATGAAATAAATGAGGGAATATACCGCTACTCAATTTGAGCAATGATTTCCCTCTCCCACAATTAAGCTCGTACAATAAGAAATGCAATCAACCATGTCAGCACTCAGCACCATTGGATTCTGATGATTGGAAAGAATCTATGAGGTCTGAACCAAAAGTTGATCTGTGTTCTCTTCTCTCCCTGCCTGCCTGGGAGCAAATCATCTGGATTTTTTTTGGATTCGATTGTCAGTGCCACAAGTTTTGAAATGTTAACCCATTCTTTACTCTCTCCGAGAGATCCTCATTCCCCACCCTGTTCATACGTTCATAGATACAGATAGTTTATAGACAATCCCCCAAAAAGAAAAACAACAGATACAAAAGGAGAACAGTCAGTCAGAAGTCAGAGTCAGGTATTTGAAAGAGTCAACAATCAATAACAATAGTGTTTATCATCATACAAATTATAACAAGCAACTCAAAATTAACTGAGGAGTTCCCATTAGAATGTCAAATTGGTTCAGAATTGAAAGGCCTTTTACTTGTACCTACTATACAATTGGGTAGGTCTGTAAAATGTAAAATCACTAGGGAAATATTATCATCAATTCAAAGCTCATGTGTAATTTCCAAGTAAATTACATATGTATGGGTACTACATACAGCATGGGCAATGGGCACCTACATTACAAATTTAGTTTTATTTTTATTATGCTTTGAAGCTATTTGTATTTGTTCAAGAGTGGAGGAGAGGAATCAACGTCAAGGAGAATGATTGAATTTTTCCTGTCTGTACATGTGTAAGTAAAAGCAGATGAGAAAACACAGGAGAAATCCATCATTGATGGATTCTCGTGACTCGTGACCCTGTAGTCAGTAGTCAGTGAGTCCATATATAGGAATTCAGCTCCTGCTGCTGCTTCTTTTATCCAGTTGTGAGTTTGATGTTTGAGAAATGCGAAGACTGATTATTTGAGTAAAGCCTGAACTTCGGACATCCCACACACAGATGATGGTATTTATGCTCATCCAAAGATTGTTAACACCTCCATGACATTATTTAGTTTGGAACTTCGGATTCAAATTCAAAACTCTCAAATTGTTTACTTTCCTTTTTCCTTTGTGTGACCAAGAATAAAATTAGAAGATCCACATAAAAAAGCCGAGTCTATTTTTTCCCGTCTTGGTCTTGAGATGGAACTATTTTCATGTTGTTTGATATGTACATTTTTTTCCCTTTCCATCCGTACATGTATGTGTTTTTCTTCACTTCTTCCTATTAAAATATACAATTGTCATATTGTAAAGGTACAGATTTGTACTGTGCGCTCTTTCACCTTTTTTTTCTTTGGAGAACGTGAGCAAGTTATTGTAACTACTTCATGTTTGTGTGTGTGTGTACTTTAGTTGTTATTACTGTTATTATATTTTATTTGAGTTGGACTCACAGACTTGAAGAAGAAAGAAAAAATTCTCAAACTGAAAAGAGAATCAACAGAAAATGCAACCGCATGTACGTTTGTTTACTTTTCTTTTTTTCATTTTTCTTTTTGAACCCACGTTTTCTCGAGACTGTACTAAAAAAAGTAAAAACCTCTCATGTGTGATGTAAAAAAAAAATTCTATGTATAGAGCTAGATTTTTATAATTTAAACCCCTGTAAATTCAATGAATACAATAAAAATGTGAACGATTTTTTTAAATTAAAGTAATCAAAGCGTTTTTCGGGAAAATATCTCATTTTTTACCAATTAAAACTACCGAATTAATTTCAGGAGCTTTTTCTTTTCTCAAGAAATTAACTTTTCCTCCCTTTCTTCTCCATCCTGCTGGAAACGAGTTGCTAACGTCAGATTTTTCAAGACAACTTCAAACCTTTTCGGCAAGTTCCAACTTCTACTGTACTGTACATAAATACAACTAGAAATATATATGTAGATATACCTAGGTATACGTTTATCTATTACTATCGTATTATACGGTAGAAATTCTACCGTAGAATGGTAAAAGGGAAAAGATAATGTGGGACTTTTGGGTTCCTTTGTCTGTGTGTGTAGCATTAACTAGCACGTAATTTCTTGGCTTGTTCTTCTTCCCTCTCTCACAATCTCCTCACTAATCGGATTTTTCACTCATTTGTTTCATTAGTGCACGAAATGGGTAGAAGACGAATGGGCCGCTTCTTTCCTTCTCTCTTTGTCAAACACACAACCAGCCGAACATTACATATAAATGTATTGTGTATACTTATTACTTTAGTGTTCTATAGTCAATTTCACTTTTTACTTTTTCAAACTCAACTCAACGAGAGTTGATAGTTGATGTTGTTATTCTTGTTGTTGTTTTCACCCTAATTTGAGGATCCCATCTCACGTGTAAACTCTTACCAGCAGTTAAAGAATATCTATATAAGAAAAATTACTTTTCCCTCGCATCTAACAATAAGTTATATGTACATGAATCCACACTCCTAGTAGTGTTGAAATTGAAAATACGAATAACATATCTGTAATGTCTATAATGAAAATTCTCAACCTCGCCAACAAGTTTCCATCTGCATCTGTAAAACTGTAAAATACGTACAGATTACGAAAATGAAAAAAAAAACCTACTTACTGAAATACTTGGAACATTGAACATTATTTTTATCTGTCAACCCCAACTATTTAGCCTTAGCCATTTGGTTATTTAGTGTTTTTTTTCTTATTCTTCTCTTTTCCTCACTTTCGTATTCCTATTCAGCTTTGTAAATAAATACTTCATGCCTATACTTGAATTGACATGGGACATTTTTAGATGCAGAAAATTGACCATTCCCCAAATGTTTCTATTTCCATTTTCTTTCTATTGTTTTTTATTGTAATAAAATTGTCAGAGTCTTTAAGGCAAAACTGTACTTTAAAACTGTCCCTATACTGACGATGAGTATACGAGTAAAAAACAAGAGTGTGAGATAGGTCATGGTTTCCACTTTATCGATGATGTTCCCTCCATCTCCATCTTCTCCCTTCTCCCACCTTTATACATATATAAAAAACACGAGTACTATAGCTCAAGCTCCACGTCCTCCACACACACGAAATATGTTGGTCGTGTTGGAATGGAACGTGGTACGTGTGGGAAGTTGGTCGAGATAGATCGCCTCTTTTTTCCCCTCAACTTCTTACGATACCTACTTCTTATTCTCCAATGTACAGAGTACAGACCTACAGAACTACATAACGTTACAGACATATGGACAAGTAATTCTTTTCTTTTCCTCCTTTGTATCACCATCCCAACGACACTATATAAGCCTATATACTCTCTGTAAACAATGCACCTCTCTATCTCCATGTCTTTCGCTGTACCGTATAGGTATAAGTGTGACGTGAATACAAAACTTGAAGGGAAAAAAAAAAAATGCCGCACACAGTAAAGACGTGGATGTGAATGTGGAAATGTGGATCTCCCTCTGTGACTAATAAATCTCTTCTGTGCTGGAGAAGAATGGAGGATATTTAGATGTGGAGGAGGAAAAGAAGAAGAAGAAGAAGAAGAAGAGTAGTGTCCCAGTCCCAAGTATTAAAGTTTCGAGTCTTCGTCCTTGTCCTTGTCCCTGTCCCTGTCCGTGTCTTATGGCCCCAATCGTCTATATCCTCAATTCAATCCTCCATGTATCACAACTATCACGAGGAAGTAAACGTCCAGGGAATTCTCATGTACTCGAAATACATACTTGAATTCGAATACGATAAAAGAAGAAGGTAGTTGGTGGTTCCTACATTTGTATCTGTAGTTTTCCAGTTTTTGTTAGTCCGTCTGTAGAACTGTAGATATTGAGCAATACAACAATGCAGAGTGAACAACGGCGTTTACATTCCTATTCTTATTAGACAGAGACAGAGAGAGAGAGAAAGAGATAGTTCAGAAAAAGGAGAAGAGAATGTTCAAATTCTTATACTCTTTCCCATTTTTATTTATATCCCAAGTAATTCCTTACATTTTATTGTACAGGTAGCAAATAGGTAGGAGTAGGAATCCTGAGGTTCTCGGATTTTTTAGACTTTCTTAGACAATCTTAAAAAATCTGTGAAGAAATACACACATTTTTTCAACTTGTTCCAACTTTTAATGTCGTTTTTGTTTGCTGGTTATGGCTTTTTTCCCCTCCGCATAATACAATACAACAAGTTTCTGTGGACTTTGATTCTTTTTATGTGATTGTTTGTGATTTGGATTTGGGAATGAACATAAATTACATTCAACTGTGGAAAAGGTGATGGTCAATTGTACAAAAATAAGTGCTCAAGACAAAAGAGATGAGTTGAGCTTGAAATTGAAATGATGTGAGGCAGAGTGGAAAATTTGCTTGTTCTTTGTTGTTCGGTTTCTCTAAACATTTTTTGTTGCCTATCAAACAAATTAACCAAAGAATATTGGCACCATTTGATTTTTTTTTTTTTTATGAAACCTCTACAGATACAGGTAGAAATGACGAGAAAACAAGATTTTCTACACGCAATTCTTGTTCAACGAGCTGGAACAGACAGTCGACTGTTGTTGGATTTGAATTTGGATTTGAGCAATGAGAGAAACAAGCTATTGAAAAGTCAATTGATGTTGACATCTTTCAAGAAAAATATTCCCATAAAAGAATCGTAAAAAGTTTGAGTGTCCGACGCCGTATAGCAACTACCCAAAGTCCATGCATTTTGCCTGTGTACAACACAACTGAACAATGTTGTTATGGAAGTTGGAATTTAAAATGGGGAGGAAAAATATAAAAATATCGAATAAAACATATTTTGAGCTGTTTAAGTGAACTACTCGTTCTTCTTCTTGTTGTTCTGGTCTGTATTCTCCATGGAGGTAAAATAGCCATAATATACGTATGAAAGTACATACATACGACTACGAGGGTAGAATTCTCATTCACATTCACTCGCTTCTAGCTCTGTATAGTTTATAATCTTTCTTGACAGATTGTCTGTCTGTCTGTGTGTGTGTGTACGCAAACAGAGCGAGAGAGACTTGCGTGTGATATTTGATGGTTTTGTAACTAGGAATAATTTATTACCTGGTACAAGAGGAGTGGGTCCAGAGATTGGAACATCATCCACGGCTGTCAGTTCACTGATAGGATGGAGAATTACCTCATCTTCGACGGGAGTACGCTCGATGAAACAGTGTTGAGGATCCACACCCGAACCATGTAGGACGATGTCTGGCGGTTTCAGACAACCACGGCCAGTTCCCAGCATCGTCACTCCTATACAACAAATATACAAAAAAGAACAACATTCAACATCATTTGTAGATGTACCGTGTAAAAATACAAATATACAGTTTCTACGATGATGATCATGATGATCATCATCATCATCAGCTGACATCATACAATCATCACCTCCCAATTTTATGCATAGCGTATCAAAACATAAATACTAAATACAAATACAAATACACATGAAAAATACCATCATTTTCGTCCTTCCCACTCCTTACTACAGAGATTACAGATACATTTCTTTCACCAAGATCCATTCCATTCCATTCCAATCAAATATTTTTTCTATTGTAACAACAGATTGGATACTCGACGTATCGTAAGTACTTCCTTATACAGTCTAGTTTACTATTTGTTTTTCATTTAATTATATGCGAGGAGTCTCAACGCATCAAGTAGAAATTGTTTACTCCTTGTACAAAAAACAGAGTAAGTTACAGCGTCATAAATGTACAACTGGTAAAATATACAATTGAGAACAAGGGAAAAAATCTGCGTTCAAACTTGCTCCTTGCTCCTTGCTTTGTATCTGTATACTTACTTTGTATTTATCGTACGTATTGAAAAAAGCGTTGAGGGAAATTGAAATATGAGTATACAGGTGAAAGCAAACAACAAGGCGTTCATCCAATTGATGGAATCTTAAATTTCCAATTTAAAACTCACAATCAAGATTTCCTTGTTTCTCTACATTCAATTTATGTATGTAAACAGTACCTAACTGTTGAGTACAAAGTAAAATTTAAAATGTAAAATGATCCTCATTTAAAATTCTTTTCACTTCAATTTAGCTGGAAATGTGAGAACGAGCCATAAACATCAAACATTTTTCCCTTCTTGTCACCAAAATTGGTATGAGAGAAAAAAACGTTTTTTTGAATTCCCAAATTATTTCCAAGTTCTGCATGACATAAATATCTGTAAATACTGGACTCAAGCTGCCGGAAAGAGAAGAAAAAATTGACAAGGAAGCGTTCTATATACATATATATACATCAGGTCCCGTTTATGCTTACTTATATAGGCCGTTCTCCGCTTCCTTGGGAAAACATAATGTGTGTACAACAGATAGTCTGATGAAAACCTCGGGCGACACAGGAAATTAACGTCAGAGTGAAAAGAGAATCAAATGCATTTGTGCGTTCAAGTCAAAGAAAATGATCTTTGTCATCTCTGTCATTTTGCGTACACGTACGGAAAAGTTGTACGCTATCTGAGTAAACCAAGGATACGTTTTATAATATCAAATATGGACTCAGCATATATATAATAAGGCCTCAAAATGACATGACAAGTCCACATAGTTCCAACATTTTGCAATGCTAATTCACATTCACATTCCCATTTGGAATTCAGGAGTTGGTGACTTCTTGCAATCTTGAGAAGATTGCAAATTTTACATACATAACTCGGTCCAATCCAATTTATCTTCCTCTGAATACTACTTTTTCCTTCAAAAACTCAACATATGTTTATATCATGACAATAATTTCTACAGGGGAAACTGGCCCGAGAATGATTCATAATTTACAAATTCTAAGATTCCATACAGCATATAAATGTTATAAATTAAGGTCGTCCTTGTGAAATTTCGTAAATATGTATGCAATGAATATTTGTAGTGAAGAGATCTGTATTACTCTACCTGGTACTGAATATTTAATAAGCCAGTGGCAATAGGGGTGTTTTGTGTTTTTGTCTACTCGTTTCTCATATTATACAACTCTTTATTTTATAGTTTATGGTTGTCACTAATACAGATAAACATGATGAATGCACCCAAACACTTTATGATTCACTCATCGTTTGCTCTATCTCTATCTCTATCTGTTCTCTTTACATCTGTATGTACTTAGTAATTTAGCAGCTGCAAAAACACGGACGGTGAAGAAAACCTTCTTGCATTTGCATACATACAGATGAAACACAAAACTCTTGAATTGTCTAAATCTAAATGCAAGAAATATTTTCTGCTAATCTTGTCCCTCGGCCCACGTAACGCTTTAGAATTCTCAGCTTTCCTCTTTTGTTTTCCCCCCTTTTTTTTTAGCTTTTAGAGTTTAGAATTCAGATTTAAAATTCAGTGAGACCTTGTCAGCACATCAGCATTTTTCTTATTCAAAATTAAAAAACTCTACAGATTCTCTACGGAGAATTCTAATCTGAGAATATTTCCATGTGGACCAGAACAAAATGTGGAAAAATGAAGAAAAAAAACAAGTTCTCTTATCTACGACTTGACTTAAGATCTTAATTTTTATATATCGTACACGTTTATGTTGAGTTTCAGGTTTGCGGACAGAATATCAAAATCCTCAATCTGAATCACAATCTCTTGAAATAACCTAAAGCCAAAGGTATAGAAATTGATTTGCAAATTTCCTGTGACAGAATGAAAAACGATGCATGAAGAAGAGGCTTCCAACTCTCATCCTGATTTGGCCCTGTACTGCGTACTGTATCTGTATCTGCTGTGTGTAGCAAAAGCTGTAGTGTGTAGGTGGGAAAACATTTTTTCTTTATGACGTTGCGACTAAAAACACAACAACAAATAGGAAATATCAAATAGTTTGTCAGGACTCGTAAAGAAATATGTTCAAGTATATACGTTGATCCCACCATCACCGAATTTTCATCTACTTGGATGCTCAATAAGATCTAACAATAAACAGAGACACACTCGAGTTTCGTATACATATCTTACGTTTTCCACACACACTTTTACACAAAAAAAAAAATCAGGAGGAACTACGGTGAACGATGAACGATGAACAGTGAGGAAAGAGATGTGAGATAGGGAAAAATCTGAACACACTTCCATGTAACCATACATTTAAAGTTCATATTTCATCTTCCATATTTCATATATTCTGTATTTCATCTGCTCAGGACACGGATTTTGGTCGCAGGGAAATACAAATCTGTGTTTACCATCTCTCTGTGATCTATGAAGTAGCAACTGACATGTTATTAGTTTATTAGTGACAAAGTATATGAGTATAGAACTGAACACAGACACTAGCACAATACCATCAAACTTTTGTAAACAACATGAAACATATTCAAATTTAAAATTTGTATCGTATATATCTGTACATATATAAAATCAAAAGATTCGTCTGGTCTTTTGGTCGTCCTTAAGCGCACATGCAGATACACTCTTCATTAATCTTGTAATGTTGGACTTCCCACAATGAACAACCAACAAAAAAACAAGGACCTCACGCAGCAACAACAACAAAATGTTTTTGAATACACACACACAGACACAAGAGTCAGGAGCTGTCACGGTATCCGTTTCAGTGGAGCACGACGTGGTTTATTGAAAATCGCCAATATTTGGTCAATAGAAATTGAAAACAAAAAGCTCACGAGATTTTTCCTATACTTTCCCTCAAACTCTCTTCAAATTTCCAATGATCTTTTGGTCAGAAACAAAGAAAAACGAGACTGAAAAAAATCCTACGGTTTTTCCTACTGTTTTTGCTAATACCTACTGTTTTCCCCACGGCATCTTCCAGCTCAAATAATGAAATGAGCGGACGACGAGAGTCTGCATGATGAACGACGTGATTGTAATGACGATGACAATTTACATTATTTTACAATCTGCAATTCCACAATGCAAATTCTGTTCAGTAGAACAGATGGAATAAAGATAACCGTCGTTTTCATTATTTTAGATCTTTTTCACGTACGATTATAATACAAGTATGTTTACCAGTTTTTTAGTGTAATCGTTCCTCAAAGTGTGTACACATCTGTTCGGATGTAAAAAGATAAAGGATATCGTATGTACACATACGAATTATTAGCACCATCATTATTATGGGGGTAATTATATAGAGGGTGTAGCATTATATGGATGATAGCAAAATTGTATGTAAAGAGAGAGAGAGAGAAAGAGGAAACACGGGAAGTATAATAAATAATAATGTTTATACAGGTAATTGAAGGGCTTTTGGAATGGTGAATTGTGGGTCGAGACTATCGGCCACAAGTATTCATTATTTAGCCACAAAAATAAAAGTAAAGACATTCAATTTACATATAGAGATTTCTAACGAACGTTAAACAAAGTAGTCCGTGTAATTTAAATTCTCTACACAGTCTATTTACGATAGTGCAATAATTATATATTTATATATCAAATATGGAATTACAGACCATGTCTGCAGTCTGTAGGAAATAAAAATAGAAATTTTCTTACGCATCAGAATCAAGTAAAAGTAATAATAAGCTTAAATCCAGTATGTGTGTTACAAAAAGGATTGGAGTGTAAAAAGCTTTAATATTTTAAAAAAACGTCGTGAATGATGCGACAACATTGAGCATTGTTGAATTAACCACGAAATTGACAATGTTGGATGGGGAATTTGACGTCCAATTTGCATGCATAAGCTCTTTTATTGTGCACATTTTTTTACCAGATAGCTGGTAAATGGAAATGGCAACCAGCAAAACTGTGCGAGTGTGAGCTTTTGTGTATCTGTGGACTCTCCCAAAATGTTTAATATCCGTACATAGTCTGCAGTTGTTGTAGTACAGATTTTTTGTATGTGCCTGTCCTACACTCTGTGGTTATTTTACCTTATTTATGGCTCATCAAGTTAAATGATGACCGTTTTATTTAAATCAGAATCAGCCATGTTTTTATTACATTCTTTTCATGAGATTAAACTACAGCAAGCTAGAGAGAGAGAGATGCAGGATTGCAATATGCATCTGCTTCTCTATTCCTTTACTTATCAAATTCACTCCCAACGCCATTCCTAGTCATATTTATTTATATTGCGAGTCTTTGAGTCTTTGTGTAGGCCAAGAAATTTCCTACTCATTCAAAATTTGCATTTTATTTCCTCTGTTCTGATTCCCAGCGTGGAATTTCAATTTCAATTCCAATTCCATTTTCATTGAAATTTATGCATACGAATACATGTACGAGACGAAACTCTGACTCTGGATGTCTTTCTTCCCATTTTTTTCTCTCTCTCTGTCTCGTAATCGTACGGACTTTGGGCGAGTACGAGAAATAAAATAATTAATGACTTTAACAAACTACAAACTGAAAACTACATGGTCGAAAATATAAAATGGAATGGAATAAAATATCATCAAGTCCTATAGATTGCAAATTTGACAAGCTCTCCTCTAGACAGTGAAATTTGTATACATACTCTTCACTTTTGTACACATGCACAAACAGAGACGATTCCCATTCACAGTTTACAGTATATTTCCTCATTCGCCAATTTAATTGGATCGTATTTAAAGTCCTATTTGGTACCCAATTTTACAACATTACGAACATTATGAATTTTGACGAACATTATTAAAGAATTAGTTCAACGAGATAACTGACAGTAATCGTTCTTGTTAAATGACTAATTGACTGTGCATGAAGACTGAAGGACTGGCGAACTAGAAATGTATGAGTATATTCAGTACACATTTTTTAGTTATGTACATATATATTGTACTAATTGTAAGACTCCGTGAGGATCGTCAAGAGTGCTGAAAGACTAATTGCTAATTACTTTCATGTACGATATAATATATGTACGCAAAAAAACTGGGATTACGTGTAGCACATACAATTTACAGAGATATATGGAGAGAGTCCACTATATACAATTCCAAATAGCACAGATATGTTTTCCGAGTATCCGTAGAGCACTTTTATACCGTGTAGAATTTTGTTTATCTTCAATCTTCAAACTTCAAACGCTCACTTTTGATTTAGATAAAGAGTTTCAGCTCACCACAAAAACACACGCACGCAAAAACACACACACACATACACACAAAAGAGCACAAGTTGGTATTATTTTGATGAGTGCATCCACTACTGACTACTGGCACTAGGACAACACAGATATGAACAGTTCAACGAGGTTCTCTTTGAGATGACTAACTTGAAAATTCATTTATGAAACCGACACTCTAACTTTTTTTTACACAATTACAATTATCACACACAAATTATACGATTATCAATGGAATTATACTTATGGAAATTTGATATTGAGATGATTACTCGGGATATCACAGATAAAAAAGCACGTGGTTTCACCCTGCGGCATGAGTAATACAGAATACACGCCACAATATGTAGTAGAAATACGGGTTCAAGTGAAACGCCTGTGCCAATGTCAAATGCCAAAAAGGAAATGAAATGTAAGAGAGGAAGAGAAAGAGTAGTTTAGCAGCAAATATTTGAATGGAATGGGAATCCGATCACAAGCAGTCAAGGGAATAAACTTTATTGGATCATTTAATATGTATTTTATATTATTTTGAGTGGTCTACTCGTTTTATAGTAGAGAGTAGAGAAAGAGAGAAAGAAAAACTGGAACTAGAACGACAGCGACAAGAGAAACAGTAAACAGCAACGGCAACGGCAACGTAAGAGTTGAATGTAATTGACACGACTTTTCACTAGCTCTGAATTGACTGAACAAAGGAATCAACAACTAAAAACTGTCAGCTTGGCTCAATGATAAGGATAAAAGGATGAGTGGCTCTGACTAAGAGAGAGGAAGAGAGAGAGAGAGAGAACGGTATCCAAATGTATGTACACAGTAAATATCAGATAGGCCGAAAGAAATTTGTTATGATTATTTTACACTCGCTACACAACTTACAACTCGGTTTGGATTTTAGATTCTAGATGCAAAATATAATATTCCTTTTGCATATAAGTCAGAGTTTATCTCGATTATCAATGGTGAGTTTCGTGTGTTGTTATTGAAAGTCCAAAGTGTATTGAAACCTTCTCAAGTCTCCATTCGCAATAGTGTACTCTTGATTCTTCCATATGCGTATGATTACACAACACGTCTACCACTTCAAATGTATGTAAGGTAAATATCTGTACTGTAAGGACTGTGTGAAGTAGAAACTACTGGGACTTTGAATCTTGACTCAAGATATAAGCATTTTTATTATGGTTATCTCATGCCATGTTGTGTTATGGTCCTCTCTCTCGTTCTCTTTCTCTATTTCTTTGCTCCTGACATTAGATTGACGCACAAAGTTTGCAATTTAAATTGAAGGCAAAATCATTTTACAACCAAACCAAATTTTACATCTGCCATATATCATTTCTTCATATCCTTTGATAAAGTAAAGCCAAAGAAGCATATGGCATGTATGTACAGTGTACAGTCATATGAACATATAATAAATAGGGAAGCTCATCAATGATCAAAGCGCGCGATACTTTACTTAATAAATTCTTTGTCGTAAATTATCAGGGAATTTCATGCCCACTTATTACATGTACCATCTATGTACATACATACTAGTACATACATGAGAAAGTGCATGTAAGCATGTACATGTATATGTGTACAGTGTAAAGTGCAATGGGAAGATAGCCGTCAATCTTGCTTATATTATTTATCAGTGCTATCGCATATTTGTCTGTACTCATACTCATGCTACATGACGATGGCGAGTTACCTATGCACACGCAAAAGACATTCAACTTGTTTTATGGAGGAAGTAATGTAGACTCTCTGCTCAAGTACTACTTTTAATTATATTAATACCAAATAGTTTAGTTTCATAAACTACGATATAATAACAGGGATTTGACTCAAGGACGATTCAAGAATATTCACATGATGTAAGATACTTGATCCCAACAACGATCGTAGTCATGCAGTCAGCAGTCCTTCGTTTCCCTCTCACTATTTACATACATACAGATACAGTATAAAGCGGAGAATGACAAGAGCGAGATGAAGTTTGTGGTTCAGGTTCAGGAAAAAAGTGTGAAGGCATCCTCATTTTTTTGCCATGTATGGAGCTTCAAATTGCAAATTGCAAATTGCAAATAGTCCTTTGATTACTCACAATATATAAGTTTTTGATTACTAATCCAGGACACTCTTAAACGAATTTTTTTAAATTTGGATTCAGTTCTAAACGAATTCGTGTGCTCAAACCAAGTCATATTTTTCAATCAATTTACATTTACACATTATATTTCTATTATTACATTGTTCAGCCCAAGAAATGGATGATAATAAATCAAAATTAACATGTAAACGGTTTTTGATTGGACTTGTACATGCATTCAAGAGTGAAATAAAATGAGTTTGCATGATGATTTCGTAATTTTCATTTTCATGTGTCCATGCTTAGGTGTTTTTTTTTGTCTTTCTCTCTGAATCTGAATTCCATGCTCTTTAAATACAGGAGAGTTTTGACTCTTCTGGGTTCTTGTAGATTTTTGGCAGGGATCCAGTAATGAGAATTGTAATGATGCTATAGCTTCAATTCTCTATTTCATACAAAATACAAAATATAGGTATGCCATGCCAAAGAAATGACTTCAACTCTCGTACAATTATTAATTACTCGCATTGTGCATGCATTCGTAATTAAATGATGGTTTCTCTCTCTTTCTCACTGTGTCTCTTTTAAAACTGAACATGGTCCATGAGAACAAGAGCTCTATGTAAAAGAAGCTGGGTATATCAGTATCAGTATACGTGACAAGTAATTGGCTCAAAAAACTTGGACTTGATTATTACAATATTATTTACATACATATACATCCCTTTGAAAACGAGTACTTAATTGTCTGAGTCTGTCTACACACACACAAATTTCTGATTTTTATCTCTCTCTCTCTCTCTCTCTGTATATCGTCACGTTATTTCACCAACATTCCATTTATTTTTTTTCATCTGTATAGTTTTTATATTGCGATATAACGATATTTAGTCTCTGTGTTTGTTTTTTTTTGACATTCATATTCCACATTTGAATTTCGAATTTTGAATTTCGAATATGAATTTCAGTGTTATAGCTGAATTTTTTCAAACAACATGGGGAAAGGACTAGACAAAACAAGAACATTATGAAATCATTAAATGTTTTGTACATGACATTTCGCTTGTATAGTCTGAGAAATGATGATGAGGATGTTGATGTTGATGATGTGACTTTAATGATGAAATTCAAAACACTGTCGGCACATGAGCATGTGTGAGGATTCTCAGAAAGAATCATAAAAAAAAGCCGCAGGTTATTAGCTTTTTCCATATTTTTTCGCACAAATTATCTATCCTCATAATTTTCAAAAAAAAAGACTGTACCGAGTTGAAGTACACTGGCGAAATGTCTATCTGTAAAAGGCCTACGGTAAAAATCCAACATTCTCCAATGGATGACCTTCGTATAATTTGATGTTTATTTTTTGTCATGATGTGTAGAATGTATGTGTTTGTGTGTCTCATTTGAATTTCTCTGTTTACCTTTTGCCTGTATTCTGTCTGTGTACGAATTTATTATGTGTAAACTGTAGAGTGTGGAGTCTACACTGTTTTCTGCAAACTCTTTGTTTTTGTATTTGTGTGGACTGGAGAGACATGTGCACAATAGAAACATGGCAAACGTTATAAAATGTTTTAATTTCAAATAGCTGAGGGGCTGAATTGCAGAGCTACAATCAGCGATCAACGATAACGACCATGTTGTTGTGTGTGTGTGTGTGTGCATTTGCATATGCATAAAAAAACAAACACATCTTTAGCATCTCACGTCATGAGAATTTGCCATTTATAAAAAACATATATATAAATAAATTATAATCATATAATCCTGTGAGTTCCAATTAACGATAAAAATAACAAGCGATGCAGGAATTAGGAAGTATGAAATAGTATGAGATTTTTGTTTCTTACATATCTTTCGTTCATCCCTCGACCGTCATATAAAAATTTGAAAACAGTTTTTGTGTGTTTACAATTTACCATGTAGAATGTAGATTGTAGATTCTTCTCATTTTGTGGAGGATTGAGGAAAATTTCCTTTCTCAGTATAATTTATGTGGAGTTCCTTGTATAAATACCAGACAAATACAAATAGGGATATTTAACAACACAATGTGGGTATTATGAAGAGATGAAATGAAGTCAAGTCAACTCTCGACCTTTTGCAAAAAAAATCCATGAATATCCTTTGGGCTTTGTCACTCATCAAACCGTCAGCTTTCAGTTTTGCCTCTTTTCTCCCTCAATCCTCTCTCTCTCTCTCTCTCTTTGCCTCTCATTTTGTTGCCGACGACCGACGGCTTACGAATGCCAAACAAAAAAATTCTGTTTCAAAACTCTGATTCTGATTTCGTCTCTCTCTCTCTTTCGCTCTCTCTCATGTGTGGAAAAAATAGGAGAGAAATGCACACGTGTACTTTACACCTGTGAGTGTTTTCTTTCCTTCTACCATGCAAACAACTTTGCAACTTGCTTTTGAACTTCAAGTCTTTCAGTTTTTTTGTTCATACTTTGGTTGGGCGTGTGTGGCTCGTGTGTTTATATGTGTGAGTCGAGACAGAAAAGACTGTACATTTTTTTCTCTATGTTGAATCATACTACTTACACTTGAGTAGAATTGTAGAATCAAGTATGAAAGGACAAAAAAAAGGATCGTTCACAAATTTAATGACCAAAATTTCTTTTCAATTGTATTGTACAATAGTTTGAAGCGTAAAATCCTAGCCAGTAGTTTATTTAGCCAATACTCACATTTCCTTTTGTGTACTGACAAATCCACATCCGCCGTATTCAAAGCAGACCAAATATTATGAAAAATGTACGGATAATAATAATGGTTTAAATCCATGTAAACTTACGACGCTCGGTGAAAAAAGAAAAAATGATGAGATTTTCCAACGGACGACTGGACAAAAAAAGTAATTACAAATGTGTATAATGAAAAATCACTTTAATTCTCTCACTTAACTCACATAATCATTTGCAATGGATTATTGAAAAAAGGCACTGATTCTGATTCCACATTGATTTTAGAATCACCAGCACACACGACACGGAATTTTTGAACATTGACAAATTCGTGACAAAAATATGTGACCACAAAAGACAAACTTGTACGAAAGTGTACAGGGAAACTGATACTTTTATTTGAAGAGACTATATGCGATAACTTCTTTATGTTTTGGAATTGGGAAAAGTCACGCTGAGACTTGAGACTTGAGACTCACTTACAATATTAAATATCCAGAGAGTCACACACTGAACAACCAAATAGAAATGGCGAAAGGAATATTAAATTAAATTCTACACGTCGTTGTGACTGGAGATTTTTAGTGTGAATCGAATCAGACACTGACTTGACTCTCGACTTAACTATTCGCCGACTCGTCTGCCTCAGAGTTTGATTTCGACTTGAATTTTTTTCACTTGATGCTTTAATGTCGTCTGTGTGTGTGTTTTTGTTTGTTTGTGTGCGTGTGTGTGATATTCTCGCATATGGCTAATTGTGCACTGTTGTGTTGTGTTTTGTTGGTGGTGGTGGTGTGCTGATTCTGACGCTTTTTCTGGAGTTGAGCTTGACTTTGAAACTGTCTGAGAGTCACAGTAACTTGACTACTGACATGCTGAGACTTTCTTGCACGTCTCTCCGTAACAACAGTACGAGTACAGGAAAAGTAAAAGTATAAGAGAGGAAGAAGGAAGAGAGGAGTTGAGAGAGTGGAGATGGATGCTCAAGATTCAAAACTCAAGACAAGTCAGGAAGATGTGTAAATGGGAATGAGGATCTGTACGTGGAATGAGCCTACGAATGAGAGAGTACTCGTATACGAAAGACAGGATGGAAATATCTGTACGAAACACACAACTCTCACTCGAACCACCGTTCTTCTATATTTAACCCGACTTGGTGGCACTTTTTCTCTTCTTCTTCTTCTCCTTCTACTCCTTCTACTTCTTCTCTCTATAGTATTTCCGTGTTATGAACATGTCTTTAAATGCACAGTCGTATATCTCTTTCATCTAATAAATGCGCATCGCACGTCCCCACACACTTTATATCTGTACAGTTCCCTCTGTTTATATTTCCACCGTCTATTTCCAGTCCCGATGCACCTTCTACAACTATTATTGTACATTTCTATCCATATCATACATAAATCCACAATCTATAAACACACTAAAAACCTAAATATAAATACAAACACACACACACAAACCAAATACGAATTGGATTGAAAGCAAAGAAAATCATCCGGATTTGATATCACACTGACAATTTTAATACGGATAGTGAGAGTGAGAATATATTGAAGTGTATGTAAATTTAGATTCTGAACGATAGTCAATATCAATACAACTTGGATTCGATCAGATGCGAGAAACTTTTTTTTTTTTTTTGTGTGTGTAAAAAACATCTATAGCCCAGACAAAATAAATTGTTCTAAATCAAAGTGTTGGAGTTTGGAGAGTCTCTTGTTGGCTTATCGGAGATTGAATTTATGTGCACTTTCTCAGAGTACGACGTCAATTCCGCTTGCTACCGTTATAACTTTTCAAGTAATGGCATACATACATAATGCATCTATATACTGCAGGCTCAATCACAGCACAGTACCACCAAGTCTAGTCCTAATGGAAGGATGTCAATGGGAACTGCTGAGGGAGGAGGGAAAAGTGGAAACCATAACAGGGATGGAAACTCGTAGACAGAGACAGAGACAGAAAAAGTAGAAGTAGAGGCATCTGCATTTAATTTGCATAATACAAGTTACCCATGCTGGTGGTGACTGGTGACGAAAGTTGATGCAAAACTGTAAATTGTAAATTTAAAAACAGTAAGTATTGGAGAGTCTGGCTCTGGAGGTGTGCAGACACACACAATCCCACAATAACACACACACACACATAAATATACACAATCAGATGGGGATTGAAATGTAAAAAATCATCAAGTCTGACTCT
Source organism: Gisinianus flammeolus (assembly GCA_034699125.1). Lineage (NCBI taxonomy): Eukaryota > Metazoa > Arthropoda > Collembola > Symphypleona > Katiannidae > Gisinianus > Gisinianus flammeolus. The sequence continues at coordinate 11,518 of JAIUND010001361.1, read as the reverse complement.
TTCAAATCCAAATCCCAAACATTTACGATTCGTTTTCCTTTTCCTCCTTGAGGATGCATCTGCATGAGTGCACATTGGGAAAAAGCCGACGGTGGACGGATTCATTCATACACTTTGACATTACCTTAAATACCTCACGTTTCCACGTTTTCCTCCCGCAACTTACATGTACATGTACATCCAGACGAACAGACATGTACACAACTTTAGGTATATGTACGTACACACGTGAGTACACTCTGGGCATGAGGCCCGATTCAATTCCACCACAAGTCATATCCTGCATTCATATCTAGTATTCATACAAATGCAAACATACAGACAAGCTGTAAAGACCGTAGGTAGACTGTAGACGTAGACTGTAAACCTATGAAATGCTGTCAAACTCAAAAGTACCAAGCACATGACTAAAAACAAACAGAGAAGGTGCTCTGCTGTTGCTGTTGCTCCTTCTGCTTCTACTGTTTTCTTTGTCTTTCTCTCGCTCTCTCTCTGGCTCATGCCTGTAAAATGTTCGAGAATTGGAGGCAAGTACAGATATATTTTTGTATTCGCAAAGGGTTTGCAGTGCTCTCTCTCTCTCTCTCGTCCATTCATGTTCACAGTCAATGTGCATTTGAATTCTGAATGTTTTGTTAGCTCCACACACACACGGACGGATATTTGGGTATCGGCACAAGTTCCGCAGAAGGAGAAGCACGAGTCAAATTATTGGAAGGTTTCTTCTTGTTAGTTTTTTTTTAGTTCCCAGTTTGTCTGTACAGATATTCATTCCCTTCCCTTCTCTCTAGTTTATTTTGCTTTTCTTTGCATTTCTTTTCTAGTCCAATGTCGTGTCGTATCGGTATTTTGTATATACAATATACAGTGCAGTGAAGGAGCAGAGAGAGAGAGAGAGAGAAAATATGTAGTTACGATATAGTGCAAAGGCAACAAGGGCAACGGCAAAAGCATAAAAGAGGAGACCTCAGCAAGAAAAATATTGGAAAGTAAATTTTGCTGTGGTGGTGGTAAAGGAAACTTCCGGCCGATTTACAATTTTCCAATTTACAACAAGACAGAAGGGACTCCAGACTCCATACAAAGAGGCAGAGAATGAAGGAGCTAATGGACTTGTCCACCCGTATGGCAGTAGTTGCTCGTTGGTAGTTGGCAGTGAATACTTTGTCTGTGGCTATGGAAATATACAGATAGGAAATCCATTCACTAACTAGACTAACAGTTATTATGTAATCCATAACGAGAGAACGAGGAACCAGCATACTGAGAGCTCTGTAATGAATGAGCATAAAACACAGGGACTTGAAATAATACTGAAGTGTTTCCACATAAAAAAAATGGGTAAGTGTAAACATGTGCTAGTTAATTTCCAACCCTGCTAACTGATAATTCCAAGACCATTCTTGCCAAATAAATGGGGGTTTAGAACTTGGAGTAAGAGCGTGGAACGGACGAGTTGATGATTTACTCAACGCTGGAGAACGAGAATGAGAATGAGAACGTGAACGGTGATTGGTGTAGTGTACAAATCAACATCCTTTTGAATTTGAATCTCCTGTAATGTAATGGCCTGTGGACATGAGGATGAGGATGACAACTACACTACAAGTAAAGTAAACTGTTAAACAGGCATTTTCACCCATTCTCAGGATATTTACAATAATTAAACAAACCCCCCACCCTTTCTCTCTGTTTTGTTTTCCATTCATTCTCTGATTCTCTGATTCTCTCTCTCTCGTCCACAGTTCAGACTACGGAGACAGAGAGCAATTCCTGTTGGCTGTTCCACTCACTTCCACTCGAGTTCATCCATAACTATACAAATTGGAGTTGGTTTGGTTGTGTGTTTGCTGTTTGTCAGTGCCAAATGTGGCTGGATGCTCATGGCTCTTGTATCGTATATATCTTCTCCACAAATCTCCCATTGAATATTAATATTACTGTTGCTCTTTCTCTTACTGTTACACTCAAATGAGTGGGTTGTTTTAAGATTGTCATTAATGAGTTGGACATAATGCTCTTTTCTCAACTTTTCAAAATGGTCATTTCAATATAATTTTGTTTTACAGTAATCCAGTTAACCAACACAAGTTATTTCCATCCCGTTATTTATATTTTTATTTTCATTTCCATATCCATATTTTCATTTTTATCTGTAAACTTTCAACTTTGCGCTGAAAAGAGATGACATGACTAAATAATTTATCGACGATTCCCTCAGTTTATCTCCGTCCAATAACAATTAATTTTATCTACAAGTCAGTTGACGTGAACCAAATATTTAAATTATGACTTTTCCCTTCATTTGCATCTGTCAATATATACCTAGAAACAGATACTCAATTTCATTAATATTTACTGCTGACTGCTAACTAATAATTATTTTATTATTGTGTGCATGTCAAATCAAATCTTAAACGTTGCGTTTCCTTCGTATGTTTTATTTGATTTCATTCCAATCAAAGTTGTTGGAAGTAGAAAGTTCATGTACAAATGAGTTTAAATGATCATGTTAGCATGCTTAAATTCCTTTTTTCTTGTTTCTTGTTTTCAGTGAGTTTTCTTTCACGCAAGCAGATTTCCTTCAGTTTTTTGTGAATTTGATTTAATAAAATTATAGACACATTCCCAATTCTCAATTCCCATACTTCCGCACACATTGACTGTGATGGGGATTTAATTACATAGTATCATATATGTGTGGTGAAGGATTTTTTTGGATTTGGAAGGGTTAGGGGGAAAAGTATTAGACCAGATGAGATGAGTTGAGATAGAGTTTGAGGAAAGCGAAGAGAAGAGGGAAACATCTCTTGTAGAGCTTTGAGTTTCATGGTGGTCCGACACCTCGAACTTAACACTTAAGTAGAACTCTCTCCATAATTTATGACGATTCTTCTTCATGACCTTTAAATACACCCTCGACATAACATAACATAACAACACACCATAGCCAGAGCCAGCCACAGCCACACAACCGACAACAACATATTCATAGATAGATATATATGAACAAATATTTTATGCATAATATACTATACATAATGGAAAACGAAAGAAGGATTTTCCATCACCCCGCATTCTCCAACACTTGAGCATCAGCAGTCTTCACACTCACACCACCACCACCAAGCAATGGATATGCAGTAGATGCAGTAGATGCATCTTGTGGTGCATATTTGTATATTTGTTGTGTCATCCTTCATCTATGTACAATCCAGTTCAATACAATTTGAAACTCATGTACTTGATCCTATATCTAACTATATGTATCTATTCTATATGGTACAGCATATTTATATTAAGGATATACCATTTTATATTCTGCTCACATTCTCGCATACACTTTGTATCGTATACTGTGTATTTTAGCCTCAAAAAATCCATGTCTAAAAATTTTAGGATGGACATAAATCTCTCTCATTTATTACACGGGTAAATGGGCAGGATTCAAATTTAAATCTTGTGGATAATAAGCCTTAATGCTGTTAATAATAACTACCCATGGCATGGCTCTTCCTCTTCCATATAGATACACACGGATGTGTGTAAGTGTAATATGTAGCAATTACTTTTCAATACGTACACGCTCTGTAATTGTTCTTGTATACTGTATACAGATACAATTTTGAGACGAGCACGGTCAATGTTACATGTTCAATATGTAGCATAAATTGTATGGGAATTACCAAACTTGAGACAACTTGACATTTTCTACCCCCAATTAACCATTTTTACTGAGATTTTTTCTGTTAAATTATTTAGACGCTCTATACATTTCTATACGGCATTACATACGTATGATTATCCGGAATAGAAGGATTTCCAGATTATTATTATGAAAAATACAGATCAATAAATGTGTGTGGACGTACCTGGTAAAACGGGGTATTGGAAAAAAGTAGAATTTAATTTTTGATCCAGGTTAATCAAGCAGGGTTCCTTCGGAGGAGGAGCTAAAACAGTAGTGAGAGGAGTCCCATTTGTTGTATTCGAAGCAGAAGCACTTCCATTCACTTGTCGATAGTGTCCATATTGAAATTGAGAGTTACTACTGATCGCATTTGTATTCGTGTTGTGATTTGTATTGGTGTTGGTGTTGGGATTTCCAGGTCCAGGATATGCAGACCAAAAAAAGGATGGAGATGGTCGTGAGGAATTCCCATTGAAATTTTGATGAGCTGGATGCTCCATTTTCTGACCTTTTGACTCCAGGGAAGGCATTTTGAATTTGAATTTGAATTACTCACTGGTAAAACAGACAACGCAGGTAGTAACTTTTCAAATATGTAAATGTTTTCCTTGTTTTACTTTCGAGTAATATCGTAAAAACATTCAATTTTAATCACAATCCCAATTCCTTCTCGTGCTAGATTCCCATTGCACTTTCAGCTGGGATGTAATTGTATACTGATTGTGAGTTGTTGCGATGACATGTAAATCATGTCCCTGTGTAGTGTAAACTGTGAAATGTAAATGTTCTTTATGGATATTTCCTTCGTTTCTTTCCCTTTTCTTTTACAATTCACAAGACACTTGACGATCTGTGTAGCCGGGATTCTTGGCTGTAAACGCGAACGATTTGTCAATTGGTGACGGGGAAAATGTGAATTGAAATTACAGATCGTTGATTTTACTTTTACTACAACTTTTGTGGTTTCGTCTTATTGCTTTTTTTTCTTGTAATGCTCTGGTTCATCTTCTCTCTCTCTCTCTTTCTAGTTTTCACATTTAATTCCGTCTGACAATAATTCTTTTGTCTAACACACTATAGAGCACAGTAAAAAAAACAAAAATAGTTCAGACTGTAGACAGAATTACAAGTTTGCAATCTTCTCACGTTGTACAGTGTTTTCTTTTGGATCCCACATCAAAATTGAACTGGTAATTGAATCAACCTGAAAGACAGACAAACAAACACAAAATAAATAAAATGAGGAGATTGAGAATACTTTAAACTTTAACCTTTGACCCACTGTTGATTTGTGGTCGGAGGAGAGCAACTCAACAAATCAATATAGAAAAGACTCACACCAAATAAGTCAATGACTACAGACTACAGATACATGAATATGAATGCAAAACATGTGTAAAAAAGTACAGATACAAGAATCCGATATAACAATTGAATAAATTGACAAGTCTATATACAGTCTGAAAAGGATTCTCACGTTGTGGAGCCGTAACACAATTCAAGTTGTACATGGACAATAGATGACTTTCGCACTTTCTTTGTTCCTTTCCTATTGAGTTGGACTTTTAAGGAGTGAGCACGAGATGCACGACTCCAAAGCACATTAATATTCTCATTCTCATCCTCATCCAAAATCAAACTCAAAATCGATAATACAACATAAAACTTTTATTCAAAGGAGAAATCAATTCTACCCGAAAGATAAATAAGAAAAACATTTTAACCACATGCATTTCTATCTGTGAAGTTTGCAACCCCAAAGAGCTTCATATTGTATTATATATCTATGTATAACAAATATTGTAAGCGTCGTGACTTCCAAACTGGAACATAACTATGATCATAAATTACAAATTACAAATCACCATTTTGGTCAATATAACGATAGTAAATAGTGCAAAATATGGCTAATCTGTCTTGAGCTGTCTATTAATCATGTCTTGTGATGGTGTTTGAATCATTATGCGGGTATCATTTCCACTTCACTGAATTGATTTCATGGGGAAAATATGTCTAGGTGCAAATTACAACGAAAGATACAAATTTATGAGGATTTTTTAAATGTTTACCGTAGTAATTGAAGGAAGGCATATAAGTAGGCATCCACATTCACGCGAGAATAATTTAACTACCAACAATCAATCCGGTCAATAACATTGCAAATTGGGTGACTATTACTGATACATTATAAACGGCGCTCACTGTGTATAGGTACATTTGAAGTTTTGAATAAACGTTCATCATCACTTTAATTTAATTTAGGATTTCTATAATTTTGGTTCAGGATGTGTCGTGACTCTTCAAGGAAATTCCATCATTTCATGGCAATATTCAAGTTTTTGTTCAAGACACTCAATTTAGATTATTTGTCCTGGTTCAAAAATGTTTAAAAGTCACAGTCCATTGAATGAATTATCCAGTTCAAAATATAGAAAATGATAAAAAGTACCAAAACGTCATGAGAATCATGAATTCTTCAACGTTTACGCTATATTTTCCTGTACATTGCAGACATAATTTTTTGCAAGGATATGTAAAAATGAGATAGTTTTGTATGAACTCAAGCACTGATAATGATAACAAAGTGACAGATTTGATTTACACACTTGCAATTACTAAAAACTCCTGCATTTTTTCAATGTTTATCACTGTTTATCCATTCCCATACATTTGAGATTTGAGTTTCAGTTATTTCTGACTTAAACTGGAAACTGAAAACTGAAAATTGGAGATCTCAAGAAAGTCCACGTTTTATCACAGAAATCTGTAAATGATGAGTGTTGCAGCCAATTTCACACATTTAAAAAAAGAAAACTGAGAACGATTTTTGAATGTTGTTGAAAGAAATCAGAAGAGAAACAACTTGAGAGAAATCAGTAAAGAGACCAACTTTGACACCTCCAAGTCGGCTTCTGACATGGATGACGCAAATTATGGATAATGAATTGCAAATCTACTCGTCAAAGATTAAAATGAAGAGATACTGGATTTGCAATTCCCAATTCCCAATTCGCACTAGTTCATCACAAAATGCCGTCCAATCAAGTTCGTGACAATGTTTTTTTTAATATTTTCAACCTTGTTTTTTTTCCATTTGAGGACAAAGTAAGTTCACGACGAAATCATTTTGTAACTAAATCGAACCCTGTCTTGTGTCCATATTTTTTTGTATATCTTCAGTCGTTCACTCCTTTGGAAATTATATACAACGCTATTAGAAATTCAAGAGTTTTTTTTTTTTTAATCGTGGATAAAAATATGAGCTGAACGATGGACAAATTACACGACAGCCACAGTCAGAGAAAGAGAAAGAGAAACAGACGGAGGATATATGAAAATAAATATGGGATTTGATACATGATACGATGTAAATACAGATACATGTACGACACTTGAATTCGTGAGGAAAGGAAGAAGAAAAAAAATGTCAAGTAGTCACATTTAATGTGAGCTGACATATAGTCCGAGCTCAAGATTTCATGATGAATTCACATCACATGACACATAAAATCATTAAATGTATGTGACTCTCGTACTTTTTTTACTCGTACCACTTAATACTTCATGTACAGTTACAGTTAAAGTTAAAATTAATATCACACAAATTATAAGTTAGTGATGAGCAAGGTTTTTTTCTCTTGTTCTTGTTCCATGTGCATACATGTCAAGAGAATGTGACTCGAGTAACTTTATATCCGTATATCCTGTTTTTTATTTTTAATTCCAATCCCATTTTTATACGTATATATTACTATATATACATCCCCCGTAGACAAATAGATAAATCATTATAAATAATTCTCTCACTCTCAACTTTATCTGCATCATCAGAGTTTGTGTATATCTGTAATATCTGTGTACTCTTGCACTTCTTGTCATGTGCTCATGTGTTAGTGAGTTCATGCTGCTCCTATATACAAATCTCTCATTGAGACTTGAGTTATGCCCTTTCTTCAAGAAGACGTATGGGAATTTACGCTATTTAAATTACACAATCATTACATAATGAAAACTATATTACAGTCATTTAGACACTCTGATTATGATTATGATTGTGATTTAGATTTAGATTTAAATTTAAATTCCGGCTTTATACTTTAGGAAATGAACCTGAACACAGAAAACGTTTGCATGAAAACGAGTTTCATCAAGAGTCCAAATTTTGAATGAGAATCGACAGTAGTTAGCAGTTAGCAGTAAATCGTGTGTAAACTATAGGAAACAATTACAGATAGACAATCTATGGTATATGGGCACCGCAAACATGTCTTCACGTTCACATTGGAGCAACTTGTCAAAGCAAAGATACATGGGAGTGATTTGCATGTGTTTGTGTGTGTGTGTGCCGATTCAGATTGAAGAACAAGAAAAATATGATGACGGACGGACTATGAATGAAAAATCCGCGTGTGTTGAGTTTTTGTAGCTTGTTAAATGATGACATTTACAACAAGCAATTGACAACAAACAAAACAACCAGATAGAAAACAAACCAACAACAACACATGATTTTTAAATTCTTCATGTTCGTTGAAGGTTTACATTTTTTCCATTTTACTTACTTGGAAATCTCCCTGAAATGAAATGACCTTTTATTTAAAGGTTATCTTAACCCAATTATTTTTGTGTGAGTAATTTGTCATTTGCCTGTACAGATATAAATAAATAATAAGTGTGTGGTAATTAAAATTGTTAATTATTCCGACTTTTATTTGCAGCATTTATTGATGGGGATGTTACGATATGAATGAGTTTTGAACAGATGAGAATCGTGAACTACATCAATGGGCATTTAAAAATGGCAAATCTAAAATGGTATTGGAATGAAAGTGATGTCATATATGTACAAAAGTTCTAAATTTTGAATATGAATAGACTGAGTCAGTCTATTTGACATGACAATTCTTGATGGCTGATCACGAAACGGAGTGATTCCCGTCGTTCAAAAAAATGTACAGATACAGATACAACAACAAAAATCCAAGTTACCATTTTCACTTTCTATCCGTATAAATAAAGAGCTTTGTCATATCGCTGGACTAAATAAGCTACATCGCTTCATGGATTCAATCTCATTCCTCACATCCTGATAGTATGTAGTAGGTAAATTTTACATGTGATATTTTGGCACGAACTGACGATGAGTAAGCAGCATCAGACCTTTCATTAAATCGTTATACGCAAAACGCAATAGACACACAACACACATGGTATGAATGGCTTGAGAATACACTGTTGTCTACAGATGAGATTGTGTATACGATGTGTAAAATGTAAACAATGAAGTTCATCATATGCCATCAGCCATTTAGCCATTAGCACATGAAGACAATAAAAAATATTGACAATTGACGTCTCCCTGGCTGTCGCTGTCACTGCGTCTCCGCGTCTCGCTGGCTGATTCAATCTGGACTCGTCATTTTCAAATCCAATTTCCAATGCAATGCAATAAGTCTGCATGTCAAAAGCTCACACACAATCAACAAAGCAAAAAAAAAAAACCAAATCAGATTAGAATCTAGGATTTATAATCAGAGTTTTTATCGTTGATTGGGTTATAATTTTTCGATTCGAAAAAAAACATACGTCCACTGTGCCATTTGATTGTCATTGTATGTAATTGTGATTGTACAGATGTGTGTGTGTAAACAACTTGGTTTTGTTCTGTATAGTGTTTTGGGCGATTGTGTTCCGGTTACTGACTCTTCGTATTATTGTTGTTTTTGCTCACTCAAAACATTTCCCACCCACTCTCCTTTATTTATATACACATTTTCCATTTCTGCCACAGTCTATTTTGTATGCATTATTCGCCTAAAAACAGAGTTGATGCTTTCACTTTATCTGCTGTGGTTTGTGTTGACAGAAAAAATCCCTCGCCATTTGATCAATTTTCTATCGTATATTCTTTGTTTGGACTTTAAATAGACGCCTTTAATTGTATGTCGAATGAAGTGACATTCAATTTCCAACACGGACATCAGCTTAGTCATACTTTTGTTCACAATTGTCCCAAGTCATCATTGAAATTCAATCAAAAATGTCATTTGGGATTTGTCACATCAGTTTTTAATTTGTAGAAATGGTAAAACAATATGTGTTGACCGGAAATGTCTAACATTGAGTTAAATTGGATTGCAAATTTAGAAAACTAATCACTTGGAAACCAGAAACCAGCACTCTTGTTATTCATTGTTGTCTTCAATTTGCCGGAGGAAATCACATAATTGATTCCACTGGGTTTGCAATTAAATATTTGCATTGTTTTGGCGTTTTCAGTGGCATTTGTTAGGAAATGTTAAAATCCTCTTTTTCTCATAATTCCGATAGTCCATTTGAATTTTAAAGAATGGGGACGAATTCAAATGTATGGACATCACATATGTGAGCCAGCTACTGCGCGTGTCACTGTCTGATGACAATCCAGAGGAAGTCTCGACAGATTTCTCATGTTCCCTCCGCAACCATATGATTATGCTAATTTACATGAGAGGATAATTATAAAGGGGAGACGAGGAAAAGGAAATGAGAATCCCTCCATAAATGCACGTGCACATTCACAGCCAGCCACATTCACACTAAATTCATAATCATTTGAATGTAGTTACACCACAAAAAGGCACTCGAAAACTCGAATACATAAGAACATTTGAGAGCTGATGTTACAAAACTTCAAGTTTGTTGAATGCGACTTTTATTTTTTGTATACGATTCTTCAAATTCTAGTTAATTCAAGTCGGAATCTTAGTTCTAAATTCTAAATTTGGTTTGTACGTGTTGTTAAGAGTTGGAGTTGGAACTGTTTGACGGTGGTGACTGGTGACTTTCCTTTGAGAACGATGGGATTTCATGTGGGAAAGGAAATAGGAAATTGAACATATGAAACGAAATGAAATAAAGGCACAATACATACAAGTACAAGACACTTGTATACTTGTGGAAAAGGCTTGAGATTTCTTACACATCATTAAATTGTACATGATACTCGAGAGTTTATCCAACGCCCACCAAAATTACCCTGTCAGTCAAAAATAATATAATTATTGCTATTACGAATGAACAAATGGCAAACAATCATATTAACACCCGCTTTTATTATCATCATTGTAGAAATTATCCCTGCATGACTCTCCGTAGGAAATTCACACTATGTACATACATATCGTACGTAGGTATGAAAGACGAAGAATTCTTCACAATAGTTAATTTAGTACAAACATCAAAATCAAAATTTCATTGCATTTTCGCCCATTCACGTTTTCCATGTCAACTGTAAAGAAACAACGTTTCTATCTTTCATCATAAAAATGGAGTTAAATTGTGAAATACAGATAGAGTATATATAAATATAAATAGGAAATAACCAAAGACGGAAAATGTATTTATAAAGAAATAACGATCCGAGGAGTAACAATGATCAATGTTGAAGATGATGAGAAAGAAAGCGAACAAATTGCTTGTAAACTACTCATGACATGAAGGCAAGATAAAACTCTGGAGATTGAAAAAGATACAAAGAGTAGAATGACAGAAAGAGAGAGAGAGAGAGAGAGAGAGAGAGGGAGAGGATGAAACTTGGGAAAAGTTGACATGAAGAAGGTTTCTCTTTTCCATTCCATTCTCCAATCATCTCCATCGTGAGCTCTATATCAACTTCATCTTCATCTCATCCTCATCACAACATAACTAATTCACACAATGACCATCGTAAATATTTACCTTCCAATCTCCAGCCAACTCTACACACACATATATATACCGTATAAACTAGAATAGACTCCCTCTATTTTATAGAGTCCCCTATACAATAGAGTCCCAGGGATTGTA
>JAIUND010001360.1:0-37021 GCA_034699125.1 Gisinianus flammeolus | reverse complement strand
GTCTGTATGCAGGCGAAATTTCTCCAGACTCGCCTGTAAGTCTTGAAGTCTGGAGGTCTTGAGACTTTAGAAACAGAACCAATACGTCTATTAAATATTTATTTATTTATTTATTAAATATTTATTTAATTAATTTTAATTTTACAATGATTAAAACAGCTTTAATTAACATTATTCCTTTATTGCTTTTCAAATATAATAAATGTGCATTTAATTGCGGTATGTACGCTTACAAAATAATTTAGTGTTCACAGACAAAGTGTCAAAAATATGTTTGTGGATATTTAAGTATAAATATATCAAGTGACGATAATATTTACAATAAAAAAGGGATCAAGTCTCCGCATGCTTGACCATTACAAAATATACACATCTTTCCATTAATTGTCACACTCATCATTTACAATGTAATACAAATGAGTGAGTAGGTGCTTCATGACTTTTTTGTTGTTGTTACATATCATATATAGATTAATGTTACTTTTATATATACGATTACTGTCCTTTACAGAATTCAAGGCATTTTTCTCTCGTGACAAAATTATTTGATGTTAAATTGCCATCACAGTTTCCTCCATAATGGAACTCAACACAAGTGGACTTTGTCTGATCCCACCGATATCTTGTAAGCATAGCTCGGCAATTTCCTCTCGGTGGGGCTGGTAATTTGCAAACATCTTCCGGTTTTTCTGTGTATACAGTCAAAGAGAGAGAAAGGAAATAATTGATTAAAATCTATACATTCCGTCTCATTGTAAAATTAATTTCTACTTGGCTATATAAATAAACTTAATTTAAAATTGACAACTGGGATTATAAATACCAATACGACAGATACGTAGGGTAGCTATGTGTGTATTTGTGTATGTCTTAAAAGTATACTCTATTTACCCGTCGCAGCTTCTTTGGTCTCATCCTCATCGTCGTCAGTAGCTTTCCCAGAGACAGATCCAATGGCTGGACTCTTGACAGCAGCACCACCAGCAGTCACCTCGGACTTGCTTGTACTCCGTGTAGTTTTGACACTGCTACTACTGCTACTACTATCACCATCGGATGGGAGTGGACATTGACATTTCTTACAGCCGTGATTACTCTGTTCTTGGACCACAATACACTTGGGTGAACACCCTTCAAATTTCGGACATTCTACTTTCTTGCTGCTGATAATCTTGCCAGCTGGAGGAGGAGGAAGGACAGTCGTCGTCCTCATTGTGGTAGTTGTTGCTGTTGTTGTACTTGTAGCAGATGCAGCCACCGTTGTCACCGTGGACATGGTTGGAGCAACTGGATTCAGAGTCGTCACAGCAGCAGTCTCATTCCTCAAAGTAGTCGTCTCAGTGGAGATGGCGACGGCTTTCATACATTTCTTTTCACAATGAGCCTTCTCTCGGAATCGATTGTTATTTCCTGTATTTTTCACGTAATATATAAATAATATATTATATTTTCATTAATAAATAACAATATATTACTCATGTATGTATTTGAAATGGAATAAGTATAAGGGAAACAAAAAGAGTACACAAAAACAAAAACAAAATGTATGATATATCGTATATATATGTATAAAAATTGAGTCGGAGATTGAAAATGAAAATGAAAATGGAATCTATATATATAAGATATAAGTAAGTATATATAAAATATAAATACCTCCACATCCAGACCACATGAAAGTCTCACAACTCGCCCCATTGAAAAACCAGCTATCAATTACAGCCCGGCATGGACCTCGTTGCTTCTCCAGAAGGCAATCGTTTGGATCAAATTCTTTCGCTTCGTCAGAGTCACTTTCATTCCTTGTCTCGTTCCCATTCTCATCCGAACGAGCCTCCACTAAAACAACACAGCACAAAAAAAATAAAATACAAAATATTGCTTTATATCTCACACACACACACACACACACACACACACACACACACACACACACACACACACATACACATTATGTACACACTCTCAACTTTCCTACATATAAAACATTAGTTGAAGAGCAAAAGGAAAGAAAGTCGACAGAGCCAAATCGAAATGACACTCACATTCCTTCTCTCTCCTTTTCTCTTATTCTCTTATTCTCTTAGTATCCTCTAACAAACCGCGCACAAACCACATGGAAAGAAAATGAAATGAAAACGAAAAATATTGTAGGTAGATATATTGCTTAAAATATTGTTTGGACGGGGGAACGGAGAAAAAATATATACATGACCTCAACAGACGTTCACAAGTTGTCTGCACTATAAAATATAACAAACACACACACACGCAAAAGATCATGATATTATATGTGTTTTCTTCGTGTATACATATAGTATTTGGTCACAACCTCCAATCTCCAATCTCCGATCTCCAATTGAGAATATAGAAAACCCGAGTCGACTGTCCACCATATAATAATTAAATAACAAAAGAAAAAAAAAGAAGTCGTTTTCCACATTTTCCTGCCATCTCATTTAATGTATGTTTCTCGTCTATCCTATTAGTTTTTATATAAATATAAGGTTAGAGGTTGAAGTGGTTGAAGGAACAAATGAAGAATCAAATGAAATTGTTTAGATTGTATGTAAAACACTCGACAATCCACAACTCAACACTCCCCTAGTAATAATATCCCCCAAATCTAATCGTAAGATCTGTTGAATGTTAAATTAGTGTAATTAAGTATACATGAGATTGAACAATTGGGCAAGCCCTATATACAGATACATATAGTTTTGGTTATAAAGTTATTATTTTTCCAACCATAATTTCCACGATGTACATTTTAAATGACTCAAAATTCAAACCATTGTAGGTATATATATATATATATGTAAACGATATGTATATTTATATGTATAATACGAGTGTGTGGGCTGGATATAGAGAAATCTAGATAATTAAAGTTGACTTTTTCACCCGTATTTCTAATTTATATTCGAGGAAGGGAGTAACTTGACTACTCAAGCATTAAGCTAAAGTATACTACTAGTTAAGTCCATACATGGAGGAGGAAGAGAGAGCGAGAGAGAGAGACAGTCGACGAAGAAGAGCGAGGGAGTAAAAGAAGAAGACGAAGAAGAAGAAGAAGAAAGTAGTAGAGTAAGTACGAAGAGAATATTACTTTCAAGTTTTGCTCAAATTCAAAACAAAAGTTGGATGGTGGAGAGAAAGAGAGAAAGAGAGAGAAAGGCAAGTTGGGAATTAGATGAATACACAGAGAGAACTGCATAAATAAGATGAGGCGGATTTTCTCATCAAAAAGAGAGGCTTCTTGCTCTCTCTCTCTCTCTCTCTCTCTCTCTCTCTCTCTCTCCCTCCACTCTCTTCTCTTTTCTCGTGTCCTATTCAAAAAGTTGTTGGAAGGAATTATAAACACTCCAACCTTTATATATAATACGTTGGTAGTACAGTATTATGTAAAATACAGATATTATAAAATCCACTTTCTAAAATCCTTAAATTCTACCATGTTGCTATTATACATGTACAATATGTTTGTATATGTACGACATGTATGCATAGACGGATGGAGGATGGATGGTGGGGAGAACTTTATATATTCTACCGTAATATTGTTGTTGTATACAATACATTGTGATGGAAATTGTGGATGTATGGAGAAGCAGGAGAAAACTCGACCCCTTTTCTTTATCCATATTCCAGAATACAGACTACAGACGTTTTTAGTTTTTGAGAGTTTCCTCAAACAATTACTTTTACCTTGATGCTCTCTAGTTCTCTCTCTCCCTTTTGTTCTCCTCCAAATGAAAGTGAAATTCATGAAAATGAAACATTCTTCATGTCAACAACATTGGAGGTCGCGTGTCACCCATCTCTAATCCCTGTTATTATTTATTAAGGAATCCATTTTTCAAATCTTCGCCTTCTCTCCCTCTCTCTCTCTCTCTTTCTCTCCCTATTTCCCAAACTCTACAAGTTTCCAAAGTCCACAAGATCTTCCTTCAGTTTGTCAAACTATCAGTATATAAAATGGTGGTTTTAAAAACGTCACAGTCATCTCAAATTAATTCCAAAACAAAAAAACCATAATTAAAATTGAGAATTTTGTTTAAGGACATACATGGAATAGCAATCAAGCATCAAAAAAGTTTCTTTTCTCCATAATGGGAAGTTGTTTGTCCATATCAAATATACACAGAAATGACAGACAGGGAATTCTCACCATGGGGGAATCGAAGCCAGTATAAATAAACCACGGTAAAAAGAAAAGAAAGAGATCCTAGAGGGAAAATAAAAAACTGCAGTGTCTACGTCTACAATGGTCCAGACGTCTATCTTGCGTGTGGAAAAAGGAAAAGGATCCATATTCCATTGGAAGAACAAGGTTTTTACTTTTACTCAGTAAAAAAAAAGGAAGCATGGACTTTTGTATATGCAAGCTGGTCTGAGCTCTACTCTCACTACACTGCTGTTCACTGTGGCTCTCTTCCTCCGTCCAAGAGGACGAAGAAAGAAGTAAAGTCAAGTTGTGGTTGATGACCCCTCATCAATCTTAACCTAAGTGTGGCGTGCCTGCATCAGAATAATTTTCCAATAAAGCTCCAACCATTTTCATATCATCTGTGTGCTTTCCCCATTTTTCTTCTACTTTTTCCACACACACTCACACACACACTCTCTCTCTCTCTCTCTCTCTTTCCTTTCTCAACTCACTTTCATATCCGTCAAGGAAGGAATCATGCCACACTTTCTCTTTTTACCACATCTCCGTTCATCCAACTACTCACACCAACATTCTGTCTTCTGTATACAAACCATACATAACCACCACCAACTGTTTATCCATGTACAAGAATAGTAGAATACAAGTGGAGCACAATACCAGCGACACCATCATGAGAGAAAACCCATATTTTCCTTCATTTTTCCCCCCTTTGCCTTTTTTAACTTCCAAATTGAAGATTTCTCTCTTATTGCAATTTAGATGGCTAACTGCTGTGAACAAAAGAGGAAGAAGAAGAAGAAACTAAACAAAACCAAAACCAAAACTCACAACATTCTACACTCTACAATGAAAACTAAAAACAAAAAAAAAAAACAAAAAAAAACCAAATGCTGACAGTTTTATTTTTTTTATTCTAACCGTGGACAGGCAGAGAGAGAGAGACAGAGAGAGAGTGAGAAAGAGAAAGAGAGACAGCCGGGCCGGGGAACTCCATCGCTTCCGATTGCATTACCAGCACAAAAACACGAAACACAAGACAACTGTCAATACGTCACATATAATATAATAAAAAATATCAGGAGGAGAGAGAAACTCGTTCCAATCTCCATACCCACATTGCAATATGAAACAAGGAAGGAGAAAAAAGCCGACTCCTGACTTTCTCTCTCTCTCTCTCTCTCTCTCTCTCTCTCTCTGTCTCTCTTCAACTGATGTTGTTCCGTTGCCATTTTAACTCAACAACTTTTACATTTGTTTGCTTCACTGGAGACTGGGAATAGAAATTCAGATTCACCGAGATCCAGATCAAGTCTATTGATTTTGAACACACACAAACACAGAAGAAGAATTCATATATGCAGAATATATCCTTGGCTCCCGTGGTACTTTCTGACTGTAAATCCTTTGCGATTGTTCTTACAAATGGAGAGTAGACATGTGTCCCCCCCGTACTCTCTCTTGTACACACACATATCGTACAAACAAACACGCACACACACACACATTCGCCTACACATTTGTATACATTTCCTAGACAAGCTTTGGCTTTTAGATTTTCCAATAGTAGGGAAATACCGAAATACGACTACGACTACGAATTTTTTTGTTTGTTTTCTACAGACATTTCTATAGTCGAGATATGGAAATAGAAGGAGAAATATCTGTGTGGAAATCCATTTGAACTGTATAATAATAGAGGGGGGAGATCGTCTTGTATTGTACATACAGTTCAGATGAACTTTCAATATCCAATATCCTTTGAGAAGCGTGAAAGATGCCAACTAAACTAAGCCAAAAGCCAAGGAGTGTATGGAAATCCGATTCGGAAAATTTATCGACGGGAAAGCCTTCCTTCTCATCGACTCCATCTTCAAGCTCCAAATCTACCAGTATACATAGAAGTGAACGAGAGAGAGAGAGAGCGAAAGAAAGAGAGAGAGAGAGGGAAAAGAAGTAAAAACAACTAGAATGATTTCAAAGGCAGTCGAGTGTCAAATAACTTTTCATATGCCTCCTTGCATTCCATATTTCAATTTTTTTTTTAGACATTCAACACTTTACAATACTTTTTATACAGTCCCAATCATGCAGTCCTTGTCGTTCTCCTCCTTTATATGCGGTTAATTGAGCGATAAGACCTTCATTCAAATTATCTTGCAACTTTTTTTCCCCTCTCCTTTTCATTACTTTCACTTTCCCTTTCCCTTTCACTCTTCCACATCACTTTGTCATCCTGCGAGTCCAAATTCTCTGCAGTACTTTTTGAGTCTTTTTGTACTCGCTTCACGCAATCTGTGAATCTTATACTTGTGGAATTCAATTCAAAAGGAAATTTACCCTGTCTTTTGTCCTCTCTCATATACGATCATGCCATTAAACAATAATCGGATTCCCTCGCAAACTATTTAACTATTTATGTATAGGTTAAAAATCTAAAATCAAAAAATCAAACCTTGAAAAGATAATGAAAGAGTTCACAACATTCGTATACAAAAAGAATTAACAGCCGCATTTCAGCGGGCATAAGCTATTGAGTTGAATTGAGTTTAATTGATGATGTCGAATATGTGAGTTGGAGTTGGAGAAGGAACAAATGAAAGTCGCAAATTGACAACTTACAATTGACAATTGAGCAGCTAATTTGAATCGTAAACCTCCTCACATTTTAAATATACATGTAAATGAAGGTATATAGTCAAAGGGAAAACATTTGAAACTTTTGTAAGGGTTCTGAGCACTCACTCTCTCTCTCGCTCTCACTTACACGCTCAACATTCAACATTCAAATTGTTCAAATAAATGCGTATAGGCATGAATGCTGAATGTAATTCCAGTTGCAATTTGGATTTCTCTTTCTCTCGTTGATATGAGGACAATAAAGGTAGAAAGTGGGAAAGACAAAGTTTGAAGACAAAGACGAGGAGGAACAAAATGATATTATCCAAGGAAATTGTTAGAGACATTGGGATTGTCAGTGTGAATCCAGGCACAGTCGCATATAAACATTAAATATTCATGGAGAGAGTAATACAATGGCCATGACAGAGTTCTCTCTGGTTCTCTGGTACTCGTACACTGGCAATTGACAAGAGAAATTGTCCCCGCTTAGCCATCTCCCATAATGACAGTGCAAATTACATTTGTAAATGTAATCTCTCTCTCTCTCTCTCCGTGTGTATCTGTACACTCTTTACAGTTCACTATAGTATGAGTTTTCATATGTAGTTATTACAGAAAGGATCTGATATCTGATTGCATCAGAGAACTGCGAGAACGGAGGAATAACTTTCCATCACTCTTTCTCTTCTCTTATATTCTACAGCAGTATACCTGTGACAATTGTCAATTGTCATTCTTCTGCAATATGGATATTCCAATCCATATGGACAACGTCGTCCACAGAAAATTATAGAGACCCCAGTCAAACGTATACCTACAGCAAGTGCACAAGGACTATTATGACATTTGAAATGTTTGCACTTTGGACAGAGTACAATTACAAAAAAATTAACTCTATTCATAATAATGTAACGGTCTGTATCATTTCCATCCGCATTTTTTGTTTTTTTGTGTAGCATTTCATTTTCCATAGAGGGAATATCAAAAATATAGAGACTTAAACAGAACAAAGAACAAATGAAACTATTGTAGAAAAAAAAACTAGACATGTTTTAGTTTTATTATTTCCTTATTTTCTTTGTTCCTTTCGAGACGGAACCGAGTGCAAATGCTTCATTTTTACTTGTTCATAATATATGAAAAACAAAAAAAAATTCAGTTTCCTTGTCTCCCAGGTTGAGTCGTAAAAACGTTCGAGTATTTTGGAGTCGTAGGTAGTAAAATGAAAGAGCGGATGATGAAGAAAGACATAAAATATACAAATACAAAATACACAGAATTCGCGGAATTCTGAATTCCCTTCACATTTTTTTGATGTGGTTTTCAAATTTTGAATTTCAAAATGCAAAATTTAAATGTTCTCTTTCTCTATATCCAACTCATTGGATGCATACCTAAGAAATTGTGTAAATATCTGTAGTTGCATGTATTTACTCAAATTGTATTTTTTTTGTCTACACATGTCCACAGTTCTCCAGTTTTACTATTACTTTTACTTATATTTTGATGCTTCATTCCATTCAAATATCTTCAATTTACTAACAATTTTTTTTTATCCTACCCAAATGTGTTTTTACAGATATATACTCATGACAAGAGAGTGACTTTCCTTTTCTAATTTGAATCGTACAAGAATCTACATGAGAGTTTTGAGTCGTTGAGAAGTGAGGTTGAATGTTGAATCCTTGAATTGGATAAAAGCAACATATACACGATACACAACATATTCCCCATATTAACAATATCAAGTCATAATATGACTCAAGTTGTTCAATACATAATGGGATGGAGTACTTGGGAAGATAATATCATTAGGCTCACATCTTTGAAGAATATAGTACACACACTCTCTTCGTCTACATCTATAAACTAAATATGATGTACAATACTATCTTCATAATAGCATATATAACGTATGGTCGTTGGAAATTTAAATTCAAACTCAAATTCAAACGACTTGCTCCACTCTCACATGTATACAGTTTCCAGTTTGGAGTTTTGAGTAGTCGACATAAATGTACAAGCAAACACAGAAACACACACACACACACACACAAATAAGAGTTTACTCCCTCAAAAGAGTTGAGAGTCTTTAGATCTAGAACCCACAATGAAAGCCCCAGTCACCATACACAGTAGGTGTTCCATTATATTAACTTTTATAAGCATGTAAAAGCTTTACTTATTCACTTCCTCCCTCTCTCTCTGTCTCTCTCTCTCTAACGATCATCGTATTTTCTCTCTCTCTCTCTCGCTCTCTTCAACTTGCTTTTCCACCGAGCTCTTTACTCATTCATTCCCCACATTCATTATTATAACCATCAAGAAAAGGAGCTCTGATGAAGAGGAGCTTCAACTCCTACAGATATTCCAAAGAGTTTTAGACTGTGGAAACTACACACTCCAGGCTCTACCCAGACTCTACCAAAAGAACCAACCAAAATAAGATGAGAATAGGTATATAAGATCCAGACTCGTAACTCGTACTCTACAGTATAGAGAATGTACCATACATACCGTAAATAGATATTCAAGAAGAAGAGCAAACAACGAAAACATATCGTAGGTATGTATAAGAGAATCAGGTAAAAAAAAACCTCATCACTTAAGCTCGAAACAAAACTCTGGAGATCTGTGTCCGCGCGCTGTGGAATTCCAGAATTTCTTAAACTCACAACTTGAAAATTTGAAATAATAAACTCATTTCCACTCCAAAACTCCAACTCCAAAGAAACTTCAAAGGAATAAAGGGAAATATCTTTTGTTTTTATACTCTTTCTTGTGTCATAAGTTTATTGTCTTATTGTCTAAACATACTAAATCCGACAGTAAAATAAAATAACGACAAAACGAGATCTTCTTGGTCTAAAAACAATAATTTAAAATTCTAACATTAAAGTCTCAAAGTCATCCATGCCGATTCTGTTCAACAAGCTCAATGGCCATTAATCCTTTGACAAAAAACCCTTGTGCTTTGACTCATATGTATAGGAATGGAATTACAATTTCGTAAATATCCATTACAATCGCTTGAGCAATATCCAGTTGAGAGTTGACTATACCTACAACAAGAAAGGACTGTAGACTGTAGCTACTTTCACATCACATGATATATTGTACAATCTAAAGTAAATCATCAATTAGGAATTGGAAAATGGAAAGTTAGTTTTGCTTGCCATGATATGAATGAATGAGATTTAGTTTATTATACCTATTACATAGCTTCGATTTTGGTTACAAGTGCACCAACTTTCTTGTTTAGTCATAGACAAACGCCACACTACACATGTACATACATATACCTATCGTAGGTATGTATATTATTATTTATCTATATGTTTATGCAGACGAGTAATGGCTCGTGTCTGGAAGTTGGTAGCCCAGCCTCCCTTTTTCACATATTAAATAAGATGTGAAAGATGGACTTTTTGGCTGGGGAATTCCCATTCAAGCAGTAATTCATGCAGAGGAAATTAAGTGAACGGACCAAAGTGTGTAGTCTGTATATAGTTTTAGTATTAATTAGATAATAGCGGAAATCTTGGAAGGCGTGGGCGTTCATGGGTACGATCCTCGAATTTTAGTATTTAGTATAAGTATATGGTAGTTGAAATTTAGAATTTCATCCTTGTGAGTGAATGTGTGTGTGTGTGTGTTTGGTAGGTAATAATAAAGTTGCTAGTTTGAGGAGCCTACAAATATACATGAAGGGAAATGAAGTCAGAGAGAGAGAAGAAGAAGAAGAGGAAGACAAGATAGAGATGAAGTTGATGGAGAAGGTGGAAAGTGTGGATTTGGATTTAGAATTTAGAATTAAGAATATACAGAGACGGTGAGCCTAATAAGAGTAAGTCTAAGAGGAAGAGTACGAGTTTGTGTTGGTGTGGTAATAATATAATGTGCGCTTGGTTCATTTTTGTGGTTTTCTCAAAATTAATCTTGCCGTCTTTAGCATTAAGAAAAGTGCCAAGGGAGCCCAAAGAACGAGAGAGAGAGAGAGAGAGAGATGAGAAAAAGAGAGACGAAGGAAGGAAGAAGAGATGAGAGAGAGAGAGAGAGTGAGGAAGGTGAAGATGAAGTGAGTGAAGGAAACTTTGACTGTGTTTGATGCATGCAAGTTATTAGCAAAAGCTTGTGTAGACAATTACTCACCGACGACTGCATCCGAATAATTTCCATTGGAAGTTTCGCTTGTCGTCGTGGTGCTCTCCATCCCTTCCTCCTCGGCTGACGATTGTGACTCTGAAGACTCCGTGGGGTAAGAACACGACACGTGCACAAGTCCCACCACCACCAACAAAATTAAAACTTTTTTCCTCATCATTTTGTCTGGGGTCTTTTATCTTACGCCGAGATTTACTTTATATTTTTATTATTAGTATTGGATTCGTGAGCGAGCGAGTCGGGAGAGAAGTATCAAATATCCAAACGAAAGTTTATTTTTTCTGTTTTTTGTTTGTTTCTATTTCTGTTTCTGTTTCTGGATTTGATTGGTATTATTATTGACTGCTCAAGATTTATATCTCTTCAGAACAAAAATAAAAACAGCAAGGAACGAACCAACTTGCTCAATTCTCAATTATTTGTAGACTGAGAATTGTAGACGAAGAAAAGAGCCAGAGACTCTGCTTCTCTCAGTCCAAGTATAAAATGCACACTCACACACACTCACAATTGAGTCCAATTGAATTCTGTCTGTTGATGAATTCACCTTCACTTTCTGTTGACTACTATTGCTTCACAGGTGGATGGATTACCTTTATATTGGTTTGGACTCCTCACCCGTCACTCTCTCGTCTCTCGTCTCCTCTCGTCACGTCATCATGTATTATGCTAAAAAGAACTTGGTTCATTCTCTCACTCACTCACTCACTCTCTCTCTCCCTCCCTCTCTTCACTTCATTCTCGTGCACGTCACTCACTTGACCTTTTTATCTACAATTCTACTCCTGATTTTTTCCCTACTCCTTTATGTTTATGTTTATTTGCTTGTATTTTGTAGGGAAACTCTAATAGGGATGGACCATGGACATTTACATTGTTATGCATCCATGGGGATGATTGCGTGATAATTCAAATGGAATCCTTTTAAAATTGTTTATACGATATGAAGTATCTGTATATTGTTATTGATATCATCATTATGTAGTACAGAATATGTACACAACAATCATTTACTAAATTAGAAATTAAGAAATTAGATGAGTCAGTTCAATCATCAACTTGTTGGGATTTCAAAGGAAAATCATTTAATTCTGATCTTGAATTTTATGGGATATTAAATGATTACTGACTAGCCAGCTCTCCTAACCTTTTACAAATGTTACATTAGCAATAAAAATAATAATAATTATTATTGCTTATAATCGATCATCAAACATTATTGTACTCGGAATTTTTAAGGGTAAATTGCTCTTATTTATGAAATTTTAAAATAAAGACTCACGATATCAGATTCAAGGTAAAAAGTGTGGAAATTTTCATTAACTTTACATGCTTTTATATTTTCGCATGGCTTATGTATTTATTTGCACAACAGAAAGTGTCCAGAGGATGTGGAAAAATGTTTACAGTTTAGTCATGAAACGTATTTCCCAGGTTTCCATTTTGACGTCGACCTTAACTTGAACCAGGTATTTCCATAGTCAATAGTCTACAGCTACACACTATGCAAATAACAACAGGTAAATGAAAGGACCTTCTGGTGTGAACGTTTAGTATAGGCAATTGTCAATTAGATGTGGGCATGTGGGATGTGTACATTGTACCTACATTGTGCATGTTCAGTGTACACGGACAATGTACAGATATATACAATAGTCGCTTGAGGATCGGGAAATGAACTTACATGATTTTTAGCTGATGTACGTCGCACTATTTTGCTCTTTGTGAATAAGGAAAACAGAAGGATCTTTTGACATTGATAACATTTTATTTCATTGAATTATTTTTGTTGTTTTAAAATAAAAAATAAGGCAACTTGCGTATTTTCCAAATGACTCAAAGCTCCCGTCAACTCTTTTTTTTGTGTCATTTCCTTTTACAATTTGTCATCTCATATCCCTTCAAAATGCCTATAGAAAAAGAATTCTGTTTTCAAAAATTTCCACATTTTGATTTCTCACGACCATAAAATCTAGAAATTTTAATTCTCTTGAACTAAGTTTACTGTAAGTCAATGAGTATTCTCTCGTTGAATGTATTGTCATTATTATTATTGTTATTATTATTGCTTTTGTTTTCTCTGTCGATGAGTTGGATCCTTCAGGTTCTTACGCTCGTGTTAGTTAGTTTACAACGAGAGTAAATTTGTAGTTTGAGTTGACACACATTTGAAAATGGTAGCATATCTGTAGGATGATCTCACAGCAGTATATGGATGGACTGCATACTATTTTACCTGTGTCCTCTCTGTATGTAATCAATATGTACCTACACACATTGATTTATTCATGCACAAAGGATTTGACAAATGCATTCAAGATTTACAGCTGACTGATCTTACGAGCAACCATAATAATAATAAATAATAATAATAATAATATTACTATTACTATGAGAAACATGTGTGTGTGTGTGTGTGTCTGCATATGTATTTGTGTCACGCCCTTACGACACTCACCACTACTGCTAATGCATAGGAAATTTGGATGAAACCAGTTACAATTACAATTACTTACAATTACGAGAGTGCCACCAGTGAGTGTGAACGTCCACATTGAAATTGACAAATTCTCTACTCTAAAACGTGAATTAAAAATGAATACCTTTGCATTCTGTGTGCAAAAATTCTGGTTTCTACAGTCTTCCATTTGGGGTAGACTTGGAAATTTTGTGTACCTCTGACTCTGATTAAATACAGACTAGTCAGTTTTTTTTGCAGAATTTTCTAAATATGAATTTTGAGCTGAATGTTAGATCACGAAAATCCCAGAGTTGAAGGGAAAAAATGTCAACAAAAACCACGTTGTGTTGTGAGCTCCGTTGTGGGATTACAATCACAACAACACAGGATTTTCTATATACAAGCAAACACACGAACAATGAAAAAGAATTGAAAATACCACACTCTGGCTGCACTTTGATCCCGAATATGCATTTGTATTTGGTATTTGGTATCTTCACGAGGAAAAGTTGGTGGACAAGATGTGTGTGTGTGTGTGTGTGTATATAGAGCATTAGCATATATGTATAGTGATTTGATGTGGGGTATCTATAATTGTCGGAAAGCCCAATTTGCCCTGTCTATTACGAGGATAGAGAGAGAGTGAGTGAGTGAGAGAAACGACCATGTTTACAAAGATATCGATCAGCCTATAGTCAATCCAAATTTTGTGCCATCTCACATCACATCACTTTGTAAACAAAACAGAAAAAATTGTCCATTCAAATTGAAAACAAACTGTGAAATAATGAAAATGGACTTTCGCTCCTCGCATTGACAGTCATCCGTCGTCTGACAGAGAAGAAAGAATAGAAAGAGAGAACCCAGCCTAGAAATCCCATAATAATTAAATATTACATTCGATTCAGTCAACAGTCAACAACATGTGTGTGTGTGTGTTATTTTTTTTATTACTATTATTATTATTATGAGGAATGGAGCACCCCTCAGGGACAAAATGGATTTGCGTGTGTACACTTTTTAATTCTTCTTGTCCATAAGCAGAGACACATAAGCTTCTACAATTCTACATTGTTATTCTTTATACCATTCATCTCATTGTACTCAACAGTATACAACAGCAGATACGAAAAAAGATATAGCTTACTGCTGCTGTTCAGTTGTACGCTATAGTTTATAGTTTATGCAAATGCCAAAATGCCAAAATGTGAATGTATCGTAAATATGTTCGCAGTTAGTTCTACTTGGAGTTTATGTATGTATTGCGTTGGAGTTAGCAAGAGCATTAGGTGAGTGCACTTATTAGTTGAATAATTCATTGACTTGAAGTTATCGTTGGTTTTCCCATGTTGTATACATACAGAGAGATAGGAGGAGAGCGGAAGGGAGCTTCCGTATATATGCTCTGCTTGCCTTTCCTCATATATATATCGTAGATATAATATAATATCGTCCTTCGACTTGTTTTAAAAGTAAAAAAGTCAAAAGGAAAAAATGCTCTACACTTTAATAATTTCTTATCCTGCTAATGCTCGAATGCAAACTCCTTTTTTGTACTTTACTAAGAAAAAATCCTTTGTATGGAAATACCTACTAAACGACGACGCTAAATACACACAACAAATGTCCCTTTTTTCCTCGTACAAATATTCTGTTCTGTTTTCCTCTTCCTCTATATTTCATCGGCTCATCCACTCATTAGTCAACCAATAAAGTGCAATGCATAAAAAAAAATAGAAATGAAAACAAATTTGGAAAATGTGTAGGAAATATTTGCCTAGTTGCACCGTCAATTCACAATGACAGAGCATTGAATATCGTATAATTAAGCGAAAACAGAAAACAGAATTTTAAATACACGACAATAAATTGTTTTTATTGTCAATTAAGTTGTTGAATGGTAGGTCGTTTGGTGTGCATACAGAGATTTACTAAATATTATGTACACTTGGTCACAGGTACAAGCCAAGATGCTTAGTCCAATACCAATTTTATTGTCTTCATAATATTATTATGTAAATAAATCAGGGTCATTTTTAAATACTTCTGAGCTTGAATGCAGTTTAAAGTACATTGTTCATAATTCAACAAGAAATGCGCGCACTGATTCAGCAGTATTTTCTTTACTATCCCTTCTTGAGCATATTATTCCACGTCTGTCCATTATTGGGCATTGAACTCATGGAAATTACACTGTAAATATGTCATAATAGTAATACCTACTAATAATCATTTTATCATTGTTCAACAATTAATAATCCCGACCTCTGACATTGAATAAAGACATATTATTATATACATGAATGAATTAGTCACAAATTATTATGTATGATTTTTGAATCGAACCTTACAAATTAATATTTAATAGTGCAATCGACTTTTAAATTCAATTCAAATACGATGAAAATGTGGCCTCGTCACCATTAATGACGTTCAACATGCATTCAACATTGAATGCTATGTATGACTCGGTGCGGTCTGGACAGAATAAAAATTTGATTCCATTCCATTCAAATCAACCAACATCCGTGCAGAACATCCAAAATCCTTCCAAACATCATTTCATTTTCGGTATAGAAGTATTGGCCAATATCTAGTTGATTATCATGGGGACGTCCCAAGGCTTCATCCTCCATATAAATGAATAAACGAAACAAATTATTACACCACATATTTTATACAGTTTCTCAACCATATTTCAGAAGTCCGTGCAGTTT
Source organism: Gisinianus flammeolus (assembly GCA_034699125.1). Lineage (NCBI taxonomy): Eukaryota > Metazoa > Arthropoda > Collembola > Symphypleona > Katiannidae > Gisinianus > Gisinianus flammeolus. The sequence goes on along the minus strand of JAIUND010001360.1, from coordinate 20,886 downwards.
TCCCCGTTATTGTGGTATCAAAATACGATACAAAACATGTGTTTAGGTTTTTTTGCTCAAATTTGAAATTCCACATTTAGTCAATAGTCAACGGTAAAACGCACTACAGATATAAATGATGTAAAACAGACGATAGAATTGCACAAGAAGAATAATTCTATTATTATTTTAATGAAAAAATCATAGGAGTATAATAAATCCTTTCAGTTGTGTGGTCAGTTGTGGAATCTGAGCTTGTATACAGATGACATCCCAATTAAAATTGAAAATTGAATTGAATTTTCAAGAAGACAATGTGATCCAAAGCTCATCGTAATGACCGTCCGTTTTGATCATGCGAATTGTCATTGACCCAAATTCAACTAGTTCGTAATTTGTAATTCGTATATCTCTCTGTGTACAAGTTAACGACTCAATGAATGCGCATAAAGTACAAGCAGTTTTCCACACCTGTTTTCATGTGCACAGTACACTGAACATGTCACAGTTCGATATCGTATACTGCCCATTGTCCTATGAAGTAATGGCAATATCTGACGTATCTTGAGCATTTTACTTTATCGTCATAATAAATCTTTTTAAAAATATATTACACGACATCTTTATCTGTGCCCACTCATCAGTGCATTGTATGTACCTACGACTGCTGTGGTCTATATTCTCATCTTTACAATTTAAAATCATGTGTGTAACAAGAACTTTATTTCACGATTGCGAATAATATTCTATTGGGAAATTTTTAAAATGCAACCAATTGACATACGATATAGCTTTTACTACAGGGTTTAGAATAACATTCAATTTCCTATTTAAATGTAAAAAAAACTGATGACAAAAAAACGACGAGTTTTTGAACAACATCTTAAATGACTTCAATGCTCCAAGAATCAAAATGAAGATATAATTTTCTCCCTCTGAACATTTGTTTAAGATCCCTGAGAGTAGGAATTCCGTAATTTCGCAGAATTGTAGTTATTTAATTAAAATCTCAGAAATCACAATATTTGCTATGTTAATTTTAATTTTTTTCCCAATATGGTTGTATTGGAATCCTCTTCAATTCCCTTTGTTTTTTTTCTCTCTCGTTCGTTTCTCTCTGATGAAGCTATTTGTATAATAAATGTGTGTGGTTTTAGTTTATCTATTTATCCTCTCAGCCGTTGATCACTGATCTTGCTGTACCTTGAATTTTGAATATTATCCTAAATTGACTCAAATTTTGAATATTATCCTAAATGACCCAAATTTTGAATATTATCCTACATTGACCCAAAATTTTGCATTGCGACCCGAATGGACCAAACTTCAGAAATTTGTTTCAAGTAGTGGTAGTGGAAAGTAGTGATAGTACTGATAGTGGTAGTGGAGTGTTGGAAATTTTTTAGTAGTGGAAAAAGTAGTGGTAGTGGAAAAATAATTAATCTGAGTAGTGGTAGAGTGGTAAGTCAAACTTCCAGCACTGGACCAGTAAATTGCAGTTAGAATGCACTGAAAGAATTTTTGCATATGCTCTCTTTTTTTAAATTTTAATGGGGCATTCAGTGACACTGCTGAAAGTGCGAGTTTTTGATTGAATTAATCTTAAGGTCAATTTTTTGACTGAAGACCAGATTTTACTTTTGAGTTGTTGGACTTTTTAGACTTCTTATCCTTTCATGTACACGAAATGGACCGGTTTTCAAATATTATTACCAAATATTATTACCAAATGTTTTCCGGTTTTGGATCGTAATGGTTGCTTTTAGCTCATTTCTAAAAGTTTGTGTGGAACTTAGTATATATTCCCAATTTCATAAATTATCATAGATTTAGGAACCCCTTTGGCACTGAAATTGTCTTCATCAATTGTGTTCACTGTTTTTTGTCTTCCTTGGAAAAGCGTATAACTTGCTTTCTGAGAGCTCGTCACGGACAAAGATCATTTCGATGGAATGCTTGACCACTGAACCCATTGTCATATTAATCCTGAAAGGCAATGACCTGACCTTTCTGAGAGTGCATGACAATTTGATACAAATATTCCTACGCATGCACCTCTTACACAAGTCTGAAATCTCAAATCTGAAATCAGTCTCATTTTTTTGGCATGAGCCATTATCCTCATTGGCAATTGTAATTGCAACTCGTTGCTTAAAATTAATTGTCCATGTGCACAACTTCTTTTTGGCTCTTCAAACTCGTTTGTCTGCAAAAAATTCATTTCAATTCAATTCAAACTTTATCAACGTGTCCTAATGGAGTATTGGTCTAACAATGAAACCATGATTTTACATTTAAATTAATAGAAATTAATTTTGCATGGGCAGAACGGAAAAGTTTGCGTAAATAAACTATAAATAAACAATAAATATACTTGATACAAAAAAAGTACAAAGCAGCAACTTTATAAACTTTTTACCCTGAGTCTCATCTCTTTCAACTTGGAGCTTGACTTGGCCATTTTGTGTAAGGTATCAAAGTGAAATGCGAGAAAGAGAGAGAGATCAAACAATGCGAAAAAAGGAAACGGGGAAAGTAGATTTAGACATGTAGTGTGAGTAGAAAGAGGATAAGTATGTGATAATAATATATCACAAGGCCAAGAGAGATGTGTACAATAGAAGGACATTGTCTATACATAGGGTTGGTGTGTCAAATGCGGATGTGTGTAGAGCTATTTAGAAGCAAATAGATTGGGATGGGAAGAGCAATATATATGCATGACGGGAGAGAAGTTATTTGGGAGGACGAAGAGAGACAGAGACAATAACTAAACTAATTACACCACTAGTTATGAGTCCCCTTAGTATACATCTAATCTGCTTTTCATTGTCATTGTCCACGTTCTGATGGCAGCTGAGTACTTCCATTTCCATGAATTTACCGAGTAGTTGAGGGATTCACTTTGGAGAATTGCAAGGTCTCTCTCTCTCTCACACACACATACATACATACATACATAGACAACCATGTGACAATCACTACACCAAAGTCAAGTCGTCGACGACCAAAGTCAACATTTATACTAAAAAAACACGTAGAACTCACACACAGAGAATAATATATGTGTGAGAGTGTGTACTCTCCACTTATATTCGTAATTGTAAAGGCAAAGGCAAAGTCAAAGACCAGGGTGAGCACCAGAAGAACGATCTGCATGCATTCATTCTATTCTGATTCTCTAGCTGTCTCTCTCTCTCTCTCTCGCTCGCACTCGTCTAGTTTCAAGAGTTGACGTTGACACACAGGAAAGTCCACGTCCATTTTGCGATAAATCTTTTCTCTTTTTATTTCAAGGCAAAAAAGGATTTTCATTTCCCATAGAAATCCCGAAACCATTTGAATTTGCAATTCCTTTTACTTCCCTACTTTAATCGTCAGTCTACAAACCAATTTATATAAATTCAAATATTAAACACAATAATAATAAAATCGAATTTTTGAAGTGCTCAAATGTCTATCGATTTCCTTGTATTTACGTTCGTGTAAGTGTGTAAACTTTACACTGTTAAATATACAGTCATTCCGATATGTAATACTCGTATGTTGTCCAGTCCATCCATGCAAACAAAACTGGTCGTCAAATCAAGTAATGGAAGGGAAAAGGATTTTACGATTTTGTATAGTTAAATTACAGAAAAAGAAAATAATACGATATATACTTTTTCCTGGGAGGAAATCTTTGAGTTTGAGTTTGAGAGCCTACAGAGCAGAAAAAGGAGAGGACGTGAAGGAAATACAAATGGGAAAGTAAGAGTGAGAGCAAAAATAGTAGTGACTGGTCGTGGAAATGGACTGTATTATGTAAATGAGATGATTTGGATTTTGCATATTGGATTGTTGGTCCAATGGAAAAGGAGTGAACATGAAGTTTGTATCTACATATTTGAAAATCCGTATTTTCCGCATCACTTTCTTCTTGGTCCCCTGCTTGGAAAACAGTCGTTCCCCACACCTGTCAACCTTGTGGTAATTCGAGAAAGAGAAGATGAAGAAAACTCTCAATCTGTATTATGAGCAAGGAGAGAATATATATTTGGAATAATATTATATTTTGGACCATTTGACGACATATAATATGTTCGTGTTGGACGTGTTCTTCTGCGTCCAGACGGGGCTCCAAGAGTCTCTCTAATCAACTCCTAATGCACCATCAATTTTGACGATATACACAATCCCTGGTATTTGTTTTTTTCTATTTTTAAGTACTTTAGAGATTTCCCTCCCAATTGTCACGTACTTAAATTCGAAATTTCATTCTCGACGACTTTTGTTTGGATTTGGACTGTATATTTTGAATTTGAAATAAGTAGAAATGATGTGGGGATAGTGTACAAAAAAATATTCAATACGGATAAAATAACGAAACCAACCAACCAAACTGTTTTATTCAGCTAATGTTAATATTTGGCATGAGCATTTGCACAACTGTAGCCTTCAAGAATCAGTTTATAGAGTTGATCATTCTTTGGGCCATGAAAAGAACTGGAAAGTCTTGCATGTTCCGGGCCAATCACATTGTTATTATTATTATTATTATTATTACGATTAGTTAATTCATCAGTTTGATCCGCGGGTAGTCCATACTCTTCCTCAAGCCGTTCCAAAATGGCTCGTGCAACATCATTAGCTTCCTTTTCCAGGTCCATACCCGCTGGTAAATTCAAAAGAATCCCACTCGAACTCAAACTTGAGGGCTTGTCCTCTTCTGAATTATGCTTGTTGTGGTTAAAACTCGGATCATCTGGCAAAGTCCGATTTTCATAAACATTGATTTCAATATTTTGGTTAAAATCATCCACATGCTCACGGGCTATGAATCCGGGTAGGAACAATAGAAAGCCGCCGGGGGTGAACAGGAAAAATGTGAGGGATAAACATGGCGGGCAACTCATTTTTATTTCGGACTTCACACGTACACTTCTTCTTTCTACACTTTTATTCTTGGAGGACAGCAAAATAAATATCTGGATTTAATGTGGATTCTTTGAATATTGTGAACGGATATTTGGATCTCGATTTGTAAGCTGGGAGATTCAACATCTCAACATCTCAACTTTTACTTCTTTGGCCCAAAAGACAAAAGAAAAAAAACTATGAGAGGGAGAGAGAGAGAAAGAGAAAAAGCAGAGCGAGAGAAATCGACAAACAAGGGACTCCATGGTAACAAATTGAGTCGCCATGTTTAGAGTCCAAAGATTACCATTTTTATGGATAGAGATATTTCAGAAGGTATCCGTTTTTTTTCTTCTTCTTCCTTTTCTTTAGATGTTACTTCGACTTCCAGTTTGGCACTGAGGAGAGTCAATTCTCCAAGTTAATGCATCCTCAGAGTACGAGCATAGTCGTGCCAAATCTTCATATTTATTTTATTTTTTCTCTCGTTTCTCTTCCTCTTCCTCTTCTCCCTTTCACTCCCTTCAGGACGAAAAAGAAGAGGGAGAAGGGAAGAAAAAGCGAGCCTCTCTCTCTCTCTCTCACTTTCTTGCTCTTTATGTGTATCGACAAAGAAATGTGATCCCGTATTGGGATCTGGGGACTGCATGTCACCAGGAACGATTCCTCGTCTTCATTTTTCCTCGGGTTTTTTTCCCTTCCCTGTGTCGTCGTCAACGACCAAGAAGAAAAAGAAGAAAACGACGACGACGACTAACTTTTTTTTCCCGTGGACATATCAATGAATTGGAATTATACTAATACAAACACATCCACCCCTACAAAATGTGCACTCAAATAGCTCCTACAGCATCCATATCCTCCTTTTTTATACCTTCGCATTCACATTCACAGATACAGACCCAGAACATGATGTCACCCACCCCCGGATCACCGGAAACCCACAAGAAACATCTGTAGATCTGCAGACTTTTGAATTGAAATTTGATGATTATTACATCTGTAATTCACTCAAAAATACAATTTTTGAACGTTAGTTAATCTAAGTGATTTTCAGTGATTCAGTATTAAATAATTTATTATGAAAAAGTTGAGAGTTGGCAATTCATTTGAGCACGGATTTTTATTATGACTTTTGAAGTTCTATCGGATCGGGAGACTGGAGAGCCTTCAATCAGTCAGTTTGTCAGTCAGTCAGTTGTTCAGGAGGAGGCAGAACGTGATTCCATCAAGTTGACTTTTGACTTTTGATTTCCGACTAGTGAACGTTTGAATTTGATGGACGGCTCTCTGAGACTCTGATTCAATCAAACTTTGATGATGGTATCGAAATCCAACGACATATAGGAATTGGATGGGGGAAAAGGGGAATGTGAGTGAGTTGATGACAATCTTGAGAGTTCCTCTGAAACACTGGGAGGAGAAAAAAAAAGAATCGTTAATAGTTTACGACGGAAGCTCTGAAAATGAGAGTCAAATCAAAGCCAAAAAAAAAAAAAAAGCTGAATTTGAATTTGACTTGGAGTTGGAGTCCAAGACAGAAGCTAAAAAGCAGACGCTGAGACTGAAGACTGTTATCTGTATTCAGTGTTCGGAAGTATTAGATACGGGAAAGGGAATATGGTTAAATATATGACTATACAAAGACGGAGGAGATAGGAAGGGAGCAATTTCACTTGAATTTAGAAGTTGATTTTCCACTTTTGAACGTCGAATGTGCGAAGAAAGAATAACTAATGTAATGACCCTGACAGACTCTTTTTCTCTCGAGTTGGTTGTTGGTTGTTGGTGGGTTGGTGGAGCGGAGGAGCTATTACTACATAATATACAATATTGCTAAACAATGATCCGTCCGTAATGGCAATGACAATGAATGGACGGGAGCTCATACACCAGACAACGTTTGAGATGGGAATTTCCCCAACATGACTCGGTGATATACCAACTCATAAAATGTAATGGAAGGAGTAATTTTGTATTTTCCCCTCTTTCTCTCTCCCCCATTTCTGTCTTTGACTTTTTACTTTCTCACTGTTCCTCTCTTCCCTTTCTCTCTCTCTCTCTCTCTCTTCCTCTCTCATTGTCTGTATGGGAATGAGAATGAAAGTGTGTGTATGACTATTTCTCTTTTCTTCTTCTTGACTCTGTTTGAGGTTTTCTCTCTCTCTTTCTCTCAGTCGCTTATTTCCCATTCAATAGATTCTCCCATTCTACTCAAACCAACTCAGTCTCAACATTTCGAGTTCTTACTACAGATATTCTCTCTCTCTCTCTCTCTCTGTAAAAACTCACTATTCTCTAAACATCTATCGCTATAGGCGTAAACATCTTTCGTATCATGTCCAGGAATACAAAAGTAGTCACCATTTCCTCCATCTCTAATGGTCGTATGAATGTGTTGTGAAGACAACTTACTATTATTATTTCCATGTACTCACAAAAATACTCACACACACACACACACTGTATATCGTATGTGTGAATCTCTCAATGTCTTTGGGCATCCCACACAAAATACGAACTACAAAATACATTTGGATTGTGTCAGAGTCAGATATTCAGTGTGTGAGTGTGAGACTTCATTTATTCATTCATTCACATACGTACATACACAAATACACACACAGAGAAATAGAGAGACAGAGATTTCAGTCCGTATTGGCATTGGCATTGGCATTGGCATTTGGTCTTGTTCCATTTCTATTTGTTCTATTCCCACTTTCACTTGTACAACATTGAGAATTGAGATTGAGAGAATTTGAGAGGAGCCTTTGGAAAGTTATAGGGAAATTTATAAATACTGCAGTCGTCCACCCTCTTCGTCTTTGTCTTCTTCTTCTTCTTCTTCTTCTACTTTTGGTCGTCCACACTGAATACAGTTACAGTGAGTCAAGACGTCAGTTGCTTTGTACTTTTGAAACTATTATTCTCGATGAATTGTCCTATCGTATCGTTTGGTATCGGAGCTCGTGTATCATCAATCGTGTGAGTGTACACCACTATAGAATTCCATGGAAATTCCAGTCAACTTTCCACCAATGAAATCCAACGAATCTCTCTCTTTCTCTCTCTCTTTCCCTCTCTCACTCACACCAAAACTATCAAACCAACTACTTTGTCCAGTCCATTCCCAAGAAATCAACTCAACACACATTCAATAAAGGAAAGTACAAAAAGTTACAAAGGGAAAGAGGGAAGAAGAAGAAGAAGGACATCCAAGTCAAATCGACGAGGGCTGGAAACTTTATTTAATTTAAGAATCAGAGAGAGAGAGGGAGAGAGAGAGAAATGTCTGAACACTGTGTGATATAGCGCTATGTACGATCTTCCATACTGTTTAATAGCTCGATTCGAACATGAAAATCGAAAGGTATGAGCATAAAAGTGTTTGTCGCTCTTCCATTTTCCTTCTTCGTCTTCTTTTTTCTCCTCTTGCTCTCGTCGTCGTCTCCGTTTTCTCACTCGCTCTCTCTCTCTCTCTGTATATCCATGTGAGAGGGAAAGTGAGAGTCGTAGAGTATGATGACATTATGGAATTACAGGGGGGCTGAATACGTAATGGACGTGAGCCCATCAAATTCACATATTAGTCTCGAGTGTAAGTGGGAAATCAACTCGTTTATTTTACGATGAAGCCTAGCAAATGTAGATGATTCTCCTCAATGTGAATGTAAAATGTAGAATGGGAAGAGAGGAAATTGAAATTCAAGTGTCAGATGTGTAATTCTTTCGGAATTGTATCACAATTGAAATGGGATGAAGTCAAATATCAAATACAAAAAAAAATCCGGTTGTTCCATTCACAATGAAATTACAATCAGAATATCAAAATCAAAATCGAATTAAACATGAAAAAATGACAACATGTTTTTATTGTACATTGTGAAATCCTTTCATGTCATTTCCTTTCATGTAAGGTTTTCAGTATTATTATTTTCACCTCATTGTCAGTTTCAATTTTCTAGTGGACAACTATAATAATTAATAAGGATTGAATTTATTGTAGCATTTATAATTTATGATGTAGAAAAAATAGAGAATTGAGAACGGAGAATTTGAGAAAGGAAACAGACATGAAAATTAATCCCAGTTTCTTGTTCTTTCTTTTCCTTGCTTCTTTCTTTCTCCGTTTTGCCATTTGCTTACGATGAAGTTAACGTTTGCAAAAGAATTTCCACAGCCTTCTTCTTTTTTTTGTCCTTTTCAGTTTTCACTTGGTGCCTATAAAATGAAGGTAATAAATTAAATTGGTAGTAGGAAAATCGTAACTTGGTTGGAAATTCAGTTAGTATGAATTGAAAGAGAGAGAGAGAGAATTTTTTTGGCAAAATATCGATTTGTTGCTTCTTCTTCGTTTGCTTCTGCTTCTACTGCTGCTGCTGCTGTTGGGATTGAAAAGATGGGCGGTATTTGAGATCTGCAAGTGTGTGTGTGTGTGAGTGAGTGTGAGGATCCGTCCGTTAGTTCCTTCACTCGTTCGTTTGCTGGTTCTTTTTTTTCGTTTGGGTTTTGTGAGGCTGGTGAATGGAAAAAATTGGATGGATGTGTTTCCACTCTATCTGTATTGAGTGCATAATAGATGAGTGCGGATCCTCCGTGTACAAAGATCCAAAGAGGAGTGAGAGAGAAAGAGAGAGAGAGAGAAAAAGAGAAGGGAGAAAAAACTTGGAGGGAGAGAGAGAGAGTGAGAGAGAGAGAGAGAAAAAAAAGCTCGGTAATAGAAATTCGCAGGGAGAAAGAGAGAAATGCTATAGAAATGGAGCAATCGGCATTCCTTCCCATGCCTCAGTTTTCCAACGTCAGTAAAAACCCCCTGAAAACGGGTCCAGAGAGACTCATTCCCCGTCACAAAAACCCAAAACAATTGAGAAATGTCCCCACAAAACTGTAAATCACTCTATTTCATCTTGCTTCTGTCTCTCCATAGCTGGACCTTGTAACCTCTGACCTCAACCAAATATCCAAGTCCACACATACAAATGAAAAAGAATTCAAATAACATACACAATTTACGTTATTTTCCCCCTCTTCCCTTAATCCTTTTTCATTCCCTTCAAAGTTCCAAACTCGAAAATCAACCCTGAACAACTGATTTCACAGTAAACACAAAATTAAAGTCTTCATTCAGTTTTCAATTCAATCCCGCTTTATTACAAATGATCCTTTGAGTTTTAAGACTCATATGTCCGTAAAAAGGATCCTCATTTTCTCCGATTTTCAATCTGACGAGGAGAGTTCCCTCAAAATAAAACTTGTAACTATTTTCATGGGTACTTGGAGATTCTTCATTTCAGAAGAAAAAAGGAAGCAAAATGCGTTGCTGGAGGAATTGTAGAGCGAGTTTTAGTTGGTATTGCAATGCAAAAGAAAAAATGGTGAAATGTTGATTGTAGGTGTACAAAATGGGTTTTTGTGTGGAGTGTGTGTAGGATTTAGGTTTTGGGTGGGGAAAGAAATGAGACAGCCGCTGTACAGTATAGTATATATTATGTAGACTGAAAAATGGTAGGTAAAAATTCTGTGATAGGCAATTGGAGCACGGCCACTGAGCATTTGATAAGAAAACTTCTTAAAACGCATTTACTTTAATAACTCAGAAGCCATTTTTTTCCTCGAGTCGAGACTCTTGTACAAAATATCCTTCTCTCTCCTCTCTGAATCCGACCGCTCTTTCTCTCTCTCTCTCTCTTTCTACCTCTCTCTCCTGTAGTTTTTTTCCTTTTCCCTTCTTTGCAGACTCCGCTCAGATCCAGAACCACAACTATATAACTAGAAGCAAGCAGAACCAGCTGAATTTGATGGATTCAACTCCATTATCGTGTAAGTGAGTAGAATCGCATTTGCTTCACAGGCTCGAGCTGCCTTTTTTTTATGGAATTTTTCACTTATTTTTCATACCGTCCTTTCCCCATCAAAATTGTTAGTCGGTCTCCGTCTTAGTAAATATTTTACCTTATTTTCCATTAGCTTCACGATAAAACTTTTTCAGTAACATTTTTTAAATATAATTTTACCTCACTCTCTCTCCTTCTTTCTCTTCTTTCTACCTCCATCGTCTTTCTTTCTTCTTCTTCCTCTCCCTATTTTTTTTATTATTTCCTTCCCTTCTTCCCTCGTCTTGTTGTTTAGGTCTACACACACACACACACAGAATTTTGAGAATTTTCATTGTATGGCCCGTCATTATTTAATAATGCAAAAAGCCAGTCTTTCCCCTTCCTCTCTTTCATTTTACTTTTACTTTTTACACGGAGCAGAATTAATTGCTACGATTTATTAAATCCTTTCATAAACTTTCCATAATTTTACACTATCGTCCATCTCCCTCGTCAATTATTTTGTGTTTCTCTTTCTTCTTTCCCCCCCAAAAAACTTTATTTCATCCATCTCGGGAACCAGAAACAGTCTAAATTTCCAACGTCAAACTTTTACTGCCGCATCTCATTTCTATTTCATCCCTTTTTGCGCTCGCTCCATTTCCCATTTCCTCCCATTTTATATTTTGAGAGGTCAGAGAAAGTTGAGATTGAAATGGTTTTGGATTTGGATTTGAATTTGAATTCGTCACAGAAAAAAAACACCCGGAAAATACAGCATGATATTTTTTTGTAGTGAGGTCTCAAAACATTTATAGAATGAAAATAATTCATGGAAAAAATTGACTCTTCAGTTGAATCTACAAAAGATGTGTGACTTTGATTCGATAAGAAATCCTTTCAATTTCCCATTTGATTCCTTTACTGTGTTTTTACTATATAACTGGATTGTCCGGGAGTCTAATGAAATTTCTCGCTTTTTTATATTCAATTTACACGAACGATATTCAACCTTTCCTCGGTTTAAGCACAATCAATCTTTTACTGACTTTTATCATGTTGAAGGTGAAATTGCGGGATCGAGGTGAATATCAAATGACTTCCAATTTACCGTACATTTGCGATTAGGATTGTCAAATAGTGAAGTGATTTCGAATTCCCAACTTCGACATTTTCGGATTTTTGTCTACTTTCTCCATTTGAATCTCGGAGAATCTTTTTTATTTTCCCCTCCTTCGTCTGCTTCTCTTTCTCACTCTCTTTGAGCTCCATTGAGCCTTTCCATTTAATTATTACAATTCATTGCCTACTGCATTAAATCTTGCTGCTCGAATGATCAGGTTAGAAAATCCTGATTAAACTTTGTGCGCACTCACATACACACAATGGGATGCTCCATTTATTTTTTATCCCATCTCACTCCCGCAGATCCACAGCTTTGGTTTTGAGTTGGGTGAAAAAAAGGAGGAGAGGAAAAAATTTGCACAAAACTTTCTTGCGTGTAATCTGCTTTTTATTTTAAATATCTGGGGAAAGTCCAAAGTCCAAGCTCAAGCCAAAATTCCACATTGTAGACATTGAATTACATATAGAAAGGAAAGTACAGTAAGTGAAATGGTTTAGCGAGCCAAGAATTTAGCAAGAGGATTTCTTTTTCTTTTTCTTTTTCTTTTTGGAGAAAGTCTGAAAAAATGTACATAGAGACAGTAGAGAAAAGATAGGGAAGAGAAAAGGGAGGATGAAAGGAAAAAGAAGAGCGGAAGGATCGTGTTTGTTTGATGGTCAGTAAAGGGAGATCTAATGGAGATTTACAAGGAACGGAAATTATTACGACGATGGTTTATGATACAAGCGAAACAGAGAGAAAGAGAAAGAGAGAGAGAGGAGAGCGAAAGAGTCTAATCAATAATGGTTGAGGATGTCTCATTTCGTATGGGATAGTCTCAAGTTTCGAGGATTTAATCTCTCTCTCTCTCTCTCTTTCTTGGTATGTCTAACATCGTTAGAGCCACCATAAAAAAATTAGGTGCCGGACTCTCTGTGTATTATAATCACATTACAACTTGTATCATTATTTACTATGGACTTTCCACTATTTACGATTCCTTCTCCTATTATGGATTTTGACTTTTGACTCTTGGCTTCTCGATCCTAAAAACTTTTGACTTTTGAGTAGATCAATAAAGCTAAACAGAAATATCCTTTAAGTGTAGCTCTATAAAACTGTACATTTAATTGTAATTGGAATTTGAACAGCAATCCAACTGAATGCTGTCAATTTTCAAGGGCTTAAAACCAGCAATTACAAATTAAATCGTTGGGACTGCGGAGAAAGCTTCAGAAATGTTCCGGATCCAGGCTAAACCTGAAGGAAAAGCAGTAAAAACTTGGTCATTTCAAGTTCTCATTCGTTCGTACTCGTTTTACGGCTGTTCAATTTGGATTTATTTCTGCAAGGAAAAGGAAAGGCGCAATGTAAAAACTTATAGGTCAAAGATCAAAGTTTGCATAAAATATGATGAGAGATAAAAGAGGAGCAAGCTGCTTCACAATCTACAATCCACAATACAATCCAGGAGGATCTGAGTCGGATCTTGGAGAATCTGGGAGTTCAAGTTGAACGGAAAACTTTGGCATTTGTGAAAGAACGGAGAGGGAAAGAATAAGAAAACGAAAAAAAAAAAACAAGTGGTCTTAGGTTAACGGTTGGAGCAATAAAATGAAATAAAATAAAGAAGGGCAAAAGAAATGAAGAAAGGGAATAACTTTTGAGGGAATCAAAGAGTAGAAATAATCAGATGATTATAATAATTTGGAACAGAAGCTAAAGCTGTTGATGTTGATACTCCTCCAACTATTGCTACTCTTGCCCCTGTGGTTTTGTTTCTAATGCTTCAACTTTATGTTTGTGGTTTGGATATGAGAGCATTGTGAGTTGCCTCTATTTCTATTTATGTACATGTGGACGATGGCTTCTGACATGGTGGATTGTGGGTTGTCTCAAACTCATACTATGTGAAACATTGGCATTAGTGGCAGACTGTACTCTTTCTCTTTCTCTCTCTCTAGTTTTCATATGGCCAAAGACCAAAGTCAATAGAGATGCCATATTTTGTACAAATACGGATACAAATGTGGAGAGACGGATATAGTTGGGGAATGGACATGTATAGACATGAAGGAAATAAAATACTGTTGCTTTCTCCTTCCAATTTCACTTTCACTTTCCATCGAAACTCGAAACACTCTCGCTCTCTGCCTGTCTCTTTCTCTCTCTCTCTCTCTCTCGCTCTCTCTTTCACTTTCTCTGTATGCCTTTCAAGGAAAACGATTGTAAGGGAAAGGAGAAGACGAGAAGGAAAAAGGAAAGCAGAAACGACAAGAGCAACGACGTCGTCCAAATGCTCATGGAATTCTGTGAGGAATCGAAGCGAGAAAAATGTTCTCTTTCTGGTCTCGACAATGTTTCATCCTGCAATTGACGTGTGGGCTTAAAACGAATTAACCAAGCCAACATCTTTTGGCTGGTCTAACCGCTCTCGTTCACTCTCTTCCCCTCTCACTCTCTCTCTCTCACTCTCACTCCCACTCCCTTCTTCAACCTCCCAATAAGAAAACTGTCGACTTTGACTTTGCCTATACACCACCAAACTTCCCTTCGAATTCAGTTCCGTCTCTCTCATTCTCCTTCCCACGAACAAAAAAAAATCGCTATTCCATCTGAAGCTCTCTCCATCTCTTTCTCTCTTGGCAATTTCAAATTTGTCATTGCATATCTTAATTTTGTTTTATGATTCAACAACGCAGGACGCTCATACTAACGGGATTTGATGCTCTTTGTTTGTATGGAAAATGTCTTGTACACACGACCTTAAGTAATAGTTTACACTCAAAGTTCAAAATGCTGTCGCGTCGCTTCTTTGTAGTTGTCTTGGCTTCGATTAAATCCAACTTTGTTGGGGTCTCATCTTCACAGCAAGGATTAATCATGGAGTGTCGAAGATTGGGGAGTTTTAGAAGTGAATGATGCTCAAATTGTGTTGAACATGAAAGAGTCAAGAGAACACAGTAAGTAATATAATGAAAAGTGTGGAGGGAGGGAGGAAGAGAGGAAGGGAAAGATGATGATGGTGTATCAGAATCTCGTTTGAATGTGCACATGGAGTAACCTTGACGATTCATGACGTTCTCATCATAAATCCTGAATCTAAAATGTAAGCGAATATGAAAAGATATTTGATGTTGACTCTGTGCATGTGGGTTTTAAGGAATATTTCATACTATGGAAATCATCAGATTAGAAAAGTTTCGGGAATTTTGTAGAGAGAAAGTCAGAACGCGGGAGAAAGTGTGTGTGCTTGTTGAGAGGATGGAGAAAGAAAGAAAAAGAGAGAGTTGACGGTGATTTCATCAATTATACGGAGCAAGACAGAACATGACGTTTAAAAATGAACTTTCTCTTGGCGTGGATGTATGTATGTTTATATTGATTAGACGGAGACTCCAAGTCGGATGCCAGTACCAGTTTTTATGTCAGCATCAGAGTCCAAGTCAAAGTCAAAGTCAAAGTGAGCTTCAGCCAGTCAGTCTCTTCTTTATGTTTAAAATGTTTCAAGAGAGACAAAGATAAGGATGAAGCGACCGCGTTTGTTGTAACTTTAACAGTCTTCTCTTCCCAAGAGCTTGATTCCTATTTTTTCTTCACTCTTTACGATTTACTTTGGTTTTCCGTAGTAGTCTTTGTTGGTTGTTCCTTTCAAAGCTCAAAGGAGGCAACAGAAAAAAAAGAGAGAAAGTTAGTGAAGAGAGAAGGAGACCGAGAGCCCACCCACAGAGAAAAGAGCGATTTATTTTGAGCTAAGTGCGTAGAAAAAAAAATTTGCAATTCAAAGGGATTACATTTGTCTGGACAGGTTTGTTTTCCTCAGTCTTTTACACTATGTGTCTCCCTTCATCTCCATCTTTGTCCTTGTCTCCCTGTCTCTTCCCAATGTCTTTTTTCTGTTTACTTGAGCTTTCCCCTTATTTCAAATTATATCCGAACACTGTGTATGTTTCCATTTCCATTGTATAGATTCAATCTTCAGGCGTGAATGTACATTTCACCTTTGTACACAAATGTATTATTATACAATAATTGCATCTTCTAATGCAAAACAAATGCATTTATTAACTAACTTGCGAATATTCTCATCATAAAATGATAATATCTTAATTTATTCACAGTAAAAACATCCAAATATTTTACTCCTCAGGCAACACAAAACAGGAGATAATGTTTTTTTAAAAACAAAATCATTAGACAAACTTACCCATCAAATTAAAATGTAAATCCTATAGAAATCGGTTGAAAAGCTGGGGATTTTCCAATGGAGAAATCATCTATAGTTTGAGTGTAAAAATGAGGGAAGTATCAAGAAGGGAAATGAGGATGAGATACGGAGAGAGAGAGAGAGAGGGAGAAAGTGAGTGTGTGGAGGGAAAACAAAGTGTAAATAGATGATGGGATGTTGTTAGTGTGTTTCGGGTGACTGCTTACAATGTACACAGTCATGTAAAATGTAGACAAGAGACTTTTTGGACATTCCCAAACACACACACACGCACACACATAAACTACGACCTCTTCCATTTTATAACCTCATCGCGTGTGTGACTGTGGCTTCGGATGAAAGGAACGACTCGTGTCGTCTTTGTGGTTGGAAAGGACTAACGGTGTAATCTCGTCGTATAAAATGATTTTCCATCTCTCCTAGTCATTTTCTCATCCTTTCGTCGTCGCATCTCTCTCTCTCTCGCCCACATATGATCTGGCGGCTTTACACGCTCTCGGATGAGAAGGACGACGAGGACAGGGAAAGAAATAACACCAACATCAGACAACAACAACCAACACCAAGTTACTAAGGGAACGACCCAAACTGCTTTCTCCTTTTCTTTTTCTTGCTTTTCTTTTTCCTCTCCTCTGGCTTGACTGGTGAAATGTTGGAATGGAATGGAAGAGGGAGCAAAAAGTTGGTAGGATATGTGAATGTCGATGATGATGATGATGATGCTGGTGCCATAGTCAGAAACTGAGTACAGGAAAGAGAAGAGAGGAAGTACTGGAGAAAGTTGAAAGTAGAATGAACAACTTTGGCTCTTTTCCCTGGTTTATACTCTTGACTCGGCTCTCTCTCTCTCTCACACACACACACACACACACACACATATATTTGCATTCTCATTTTGCCATCACCATCGACATCGAGATTTGGGGCTTCCAGGTTTCTCCCCACAATTTGCATACATTTCTTCGGGCGGCGTCGAACACTTGAATCAAACCACAATTTACAATTTACCATACCAAAATAGAAGAACATAGCGAGAGAGAGAGAGAGATTAGAAATTAAAATTTGAATTTGAGCCAGCTACTCAATTTGTACATCTAGCCAAAATCTAAAGGCCAATGCCGGAAAGTACTCAGCTCCAGATTTTTAAATACAGCCAATGAAACTAACTTACATGATGACTGAGAGAAAAAACTTGACGATTGGCTATTGCATACATTTATTTTGTCCTACCAAGTCCTCGGTTTAGTCTATAGACAAATGGAGGAAAAGGAAAACTCAGCCATTTTATAGGTACATTGTTTGAGGATTTCAGGAAATTCCAGAGGAGTTTGAATTAAATTTGGAGCAATTTCAACAAGAGGGGGAGAGCAAATGAAAGTAAATGATGAACAAGTCCAAACATGCCACCAAAAACGTTATCTCTTTTTTCCCTTCCATATTGACGGTCGACATGCCACATTTGAATTTCTATGGATATTTTGAGCTCGAAATGTTTTCTCCTTCTCTCGTTTTTGTTCTTGTAATTTTCAATTTGAAATGAGAATGTGTTCTTCTTCTTTTTTCAAGTTGTACAGAATTCAAAAATGCATCGGTGATTTTTTGTTGTGTTTTTGGAGCGGATTTTCCTCGGAACTTAAAAACATTCACGGTGTTGTTCGTCTTCAATTTATACGGTGTAAGATCTACATTCAAAGGGGTTTGTTTAACTAGATTTGAGTGGGTTAATTGAAGCATTCAACTGTGGAGGAAAGAAAGGAAAGTATACGTGTAAATGCGATTAAATGATTTTCCAAATAGGGATAAAAAGAGTGGAAAAGCAGCCAGTCGAGAGAAAGAGAAAGAGAGAAGAAAAAAGGGGACTAGAAGTTGAAACATAAATATACAAAAGAAAAGTAGCAGTAGTGATTTTTCTTTTCCCTCCTTTTCCACTTTCTTCCTCTCCATGCGATTAGATAAGCGACGTAATGCAGCAAAGACAAAGACAAAGAAAGTGAAATGGAAAGGAGAGAAGAGAAAGCGACGGAGAAATGAGAGAAGGAGAGAGAGAGACAGGTAAGAGAAATATAAAGTCAAAGTCGAACTCCAAGTCCATGACAAAAGGAAAGAGAAAGAGAAAGCCCAATACCAAGACATGTTTGCCGTGAAGAAAGTTGAAGTGGAAAGTATAGTCAACTAATTTCCTTTAATTTTGTCAACGTTCCTCAGGGTAAAAAATTGAGTACTGTAGAAAACGAAAGCGCAAAGAAAGAGACGGAGAGAAAGTAAAAAGGGAAGGGAAAGCGGAGATGAGTTTTTACATTTCTATTTTCACTTGGATTGACACACTGACGCAGGTGCACAATGTACAAACGCAGTGAAAGGGAAACCCGCAAGTTTAGGTAAGCCGTTTTCGTTTTCATTTTTGTACATTGTTTATTCGTCCTTCCTCTTTTTTATACTTTCTCGTTTCATCCAGAATTAAAATCTATTATGATTTTTCATGAGTTGACTGTAAAGGCTTGAGAGATTGAGATTGAGATTGAGATGGAGATGGGAGAGGAGAAGAGGATTTAAAAGAATTTCCTGGTGAGCCTTTAGAACATCTGCAAAGAGAGACTCTGTTTTAGAGGCATCAACTGATAATTGGGAGTCAGACGGCAGTGAGTTGTCTAGACTTTGAATTTTACTCCCTCAACCACATTCCATTTACCTGAATTCTGAATTCTATAGAATTTGCAATTTCCATCTGGATGATACAAACAGAGGGGAGTGTTTGACTGTTCCGCTTTCTCTTTGTGTGTATTTCTAAGTATGGAGAGCTCGGAGCCAACATGGCCAATACAATGTACAATACAACTATAGACAGAACATGTACCATGGGAAGAGAGACAGAGAGAGAGGGAGAGAGAGTGAAAGGCAAGCACGTTAGGGAGGAGGATCATAAAAAGATGTGAAGACGACCCAGGTTTATCCTCTCTCATACTTTGTGGCGAGGCATTTACCACATTGAACATTCAACTCCAGCTCAGAGGGAAACATCTCACATTTTTTATGATGAGGAAGGACTCCGTCTGTCTCCTGCTCAGTACGACTATGAAAATTCCACACATTATCCTAATATGAGACCGACAGCCACAGCCACACACACACACATCCATATACAGAGAGAGACAGACACAGTCACGGCAACAAGGTACGAATCTTCATTATTTTATCTGAGTAATAAAACTTTTAGGCTTTTGGACTTTCACTACAAAGACATTTTTTCTCCTACTTTCATCATCTTCATGCTTTCTCTTCGCTCCTCCCTCCTCTTTTAGCTTTTGACTTTTTTTTTTATGTGAAAGTACGATAGAAACATCGAGACCGACCGAGCACCCAAAAATGGGGAATTCATGAAACCACGTAAAAAAAATTGAACAAAGGCCACAAAAAATTTGAGAATACCCAATAACTTGACAAATACATCTAATTTGACTATGAGAAATTCTCTGATAAATTTCTCCACTTCCCTCCATTTTATTATAGTCCATTTGCATCCTTTCTCCTTTTTTTATCGGCACATCCACAATTTTCTTTGAGCATAGTCAAATGAAACCATCATTTTTTTTTATTGGGAATTCCACATTTTCTATCATCATTTTCATCACATCACATCAAACGGCCTTTACTGATTTTTGAAATCAAAATGCCTATTAAAAAAAAATGGAATCTCGCAAGGGTCATTACGTTGTCTTTAAATTCATAATTTACACAGCGGCAATCCACTCAGGAAACAAAAAGCAAGCATCGATTTAAATTTAAATGTACAAGATAAATTCTATATTGTGTACTTATTTGGATTTGAAAGTGGGAAGTGTAGAAGAAACTGGGAGATTAAAAGAAATTCCGGGAAGGCTACTTCTTCACGTTTGTACACATATGTAGAAATTGATTTAGTTTGTGGGTGACGAGGAGATTATGCGGAAATGAATTTATGCAAACCAAGTTGGACTATGTCTGTCTGCCTCTATTTTTCCTCATCCAATGTGTACATGTACAAATCTCTCTCTCTCTCTAGGTTTACATACATGTACAGAAAAATGTTAAATTTGAGTTTGAGTTCCACCGTTTATTTGGATCATATATGATTGGAGTCTGGCCAGTAGAGAGTAGAAAGTGACTTTTGGCAAGAGTCTGTGGTTTGCCGCGAGTAGCAGTAGCACATTTTACCATATATTCCTCCCTTCTCTCTCTCTCTCTCTTTCTCTCTATCTCTCTCTCTCTCACTCACTCACTCACTCTATAAGTATCATCATTGGGAATAAAAAATGGAAAAATAGTCTGTTCGTCAGTGGTGAAGAACGAGAGAGAGAGAGAGAGAAAAGAGAGAGAGAGAGCAGAAAGTAGAGGAGGGAAAGTGCTCTTAGGTAGATTACTATTGATTTTACTTATACGCGCTAGACGAGTCCAAAAGCATACCTTCACACACAGAAGACTTGACTACATATAACTAGAACGATGCTCCAACTGGATTCTCATCTCTTCAGCTCCCAGCTCCAGCTTTCATGTAGAAAATATTACATGTACAGATATATGTACTGGGAAATGTTGGGAGACTACATACAGATATACGGATGCAAGGGAAATAGATACAACAGCTAGGAGTGAGAGCGTTTGTGTGTGGTGGGTGTGGATCCTCTTTTACACACACAAATGTTTGTGTACGATATGTGTAGGTATTTTCCTCATGCTTGTAACATGTACATGGAGAGTAGGCTCATCTTATACGTACACAACTGCGTGTAAAATACGATATATGTAAGTACCAGAGAGGAGCATTTTCACATTTTGCCCGTCCCATCCCATCCCGAACCCGAAAATACTATCCCATCCCAACCCAT
>JAIUND010001359.1:0-37037 GCA_034699125.1 Gisinianus flammeolus | reverse complement strand
TTTTAGCAGATTTACTTTTCTGATGTTTTAGTTTTCGATATTCTGATTTTCGAAATTTTTGTTTTCGGTATTTTTTTGCGGTAAATTGAGTTCCGGTTATTTTGTTTCGGTATTATGGTTTTCGATTTATTTTGATTCGGTATTCTGTTTTTCGGTATTTTGGCTTACGCTATTTCAATTTTCGGGATTGCGGCATCGGTATTTCGTTTTCGGTATTTTGGCGTCGGTATTCTGACCTGATACCACTTTTCTAATGTAAGAGCCAAGAGCCATGGCCTTGGGGTAATGAAATACTTTTCTCGCTCTCCATATTTTCTCGGATATTCCGTGCTACCCTACGGGAAACTGTTCACCCTTGACTGTTATTAACTAATTCGTTCACGGTTAACAAATTGGGGTAATCAATAGTTTTGAGGATGAATGGCATATTTCACCCGGAATTCCCATTATAAAAAACGGTGAAATTCACTGGCGCTCGATCGGGCAGTGAATCTCGAGAGTTTGCTCTCAAAAAATTTCACCATTTAGCAAAGTGAGAGTCAAAACTCGTAAATATATGAGTGAATTTCACTTAATGGTGAATGAAACTATATTAAGGGCGAACCTTCTTATTTTGTATAATCTATAATATTTTGATATGACATCTTCATTTATTTAGTGCATGGCATTTTTACCATATCAAGGTATTCTGAGGATGAGCAGAATTTTGAGTAAATGAGCAGGAAAGAAAAGAGACAAGTGAGAGAAAAATCAGAGTCTGAAGATGAGTACCAGCCCAGGCATATAATACATTCACACATTGTATGACACACATTTTATGACTTGGGTATGGAGTGGGCTGGGAAGGAGAGTCGGCAGCTGGACCCAATAAACGAAGGGTTTGGATGTGAGTCATCTTCCGCCTTTCCATTTTGACTTTCTTGTCTCTCTTTTTTGTCTCAAACTTCTCGATATCCTTTTGTATGTATTATTGTATGAAGTGAGAAGAGAGAGCTGAAAAAAAATTTAGCTTCAAACCACGTTTAAAACCATCAGGAATTCTTATATGAAAAGAACGAGAAGTTTTTCCTTATAACTATACAGACCAAGATGACATACATACATATCAAGTCTTGTACATTGTATTAAAAAAACCCAAAGGATATGCATATAGAGTTTTAGGTATCGTTGATCGTCGTTGTCAAAATGCTTTGACTTGTGACTTGACTGTATATACAAATCCTTCCACTTTTGTCAGTTGTCCACATGTAAGCTTCATATTTCTCGCCATTATTTCGGATTGTCCGAGGATGAGCGAGAAAATGTGGAGAAATCCTTATCCATATGGGATTATTTCCATTTTGCACACAGTGTCGAGGGATTCGGAGGGAATTGTCCGATTTCCATGAACAATTGAATAATATCAACAATGGAATTACACATTGTATCAGTCAAATCTCGTCAATCATCATTCAAATGGTCCGGAAGTCACAAGAAGTTGAGGAACCAGCTCAAAATCTCAAATTCAAAATCTCCTCTTGGCCATGCGAAAAAACATTTACAAACGTAAATTGACCACTCATTTTCATTTTGTATTTTACATGCATTTTAAATTAAAATGGCCATTTAATTAAATTAAATTACTTGTCTCTCTCTCTTTCTCTCTGTAATCTGTAGGTTTTAAACCGCCAACTGTGACTTCCGCTCCGGAATCCTCATCATTTGGCAATTTCCACCCTGCCAACCAAAATGACGATGACAATTTCATGTCCATCTGCTCAATAAAATCCGAAGCCAACTCGGATGATGATCCGGAATATGCAAATTTAAAATTTAACTCCCAAGTAATATTTCTCTCCTCCTCCTCATCTACTTCACCTCATTCTCAGTCTCAATCGGAAAGGGTTGATTTGAAACCGGATGATTTACCCATCTTCGTTTCAAAACCAACAACAAATATGAAAACCTGTGTTTCCAAATCCAAACCCCGATTCGGGATAACAAAAAAACCTGCAGAGAAGCCCAAGACAACAGTTGCTGGTCCATCTCATTCTCAATCTCCATCTCAATCCATATCTAAAGAATTGAAGTCGACCATCAGGAAAAAGGAGGAAAGGAAAACCAGGAGAGTTCGACTCAGATCCAAATGGGATCTCAAAGAAAAATCCCCTGGCTCCGGGATTTTCTTGTACGGTTCCTATGAATTCCAGGAAATCCCAGATAGTGGACACTTTCAGTGTCTCACTTGTGACGAGGTCAAATCTGAAAGGGGATCCATCATGCAACACATTAATTACGTTCATTATCAAAGTACGGAAAGACCAAATTGAATCCAAATCTTTTTATTATGATTATTAAATCCTTATTAAAATTTAAATATATTATTACCATTATTATTATTATTTGGACAGTAAATTGACAAATCGTAAATTGTAAATTTCAGTGCAGTGAAAATGCGAATTCTGTCTAAGACGTTTTGGAGGAAACGCTGAGGCACTTGAAGCGCACGACTCTCGACCTGCCAGCAAGTACAAAATCCTTCAAGTTTCTCCGGGTCACCTTAATTTTGGAAATCTTATTCACACACAAATCACAACTCTTATATTTCTGAGCATTGTCTGAGTTGGTTTGTATTAAGGGAGTTTTTACTTAATTATTATTATTTTATGTACAACAACTTGCATGATTTTGGCATGAAAATGAAATTATTATTATGATGTCTTTCTTGTAATATTTTTATATGTATGTATGCCACATAACTAGTGATGATGATGATGATGGCCATTCTGTTCGTCGTTTATTGGACCAAGCTGATGTTGTCTTTCCAGATTTATTAGCACCTATAAAACATTATTCAAGTGATATTGAATTATATGACGTTGTTTTGAGACTCTTGGTAAATTTGACAAATCCAGCTCTACTTGTTGAATGTGTAATGTCGGCTTCCGGCAAAGATGATATTGTTGGAGTTCGAGTGACTCTATCTACATATGGATTTGAAGCGGAGCAACTACAAAATATCAGATAAAAGAAATATATAGACATTTTCTAATATAATATTATTATAATTGCTATTGTTGTTTGGATTTTGTGTCTGTTTGTTTTTTTGTAATAGTCAAATGAATGGGTTCAAGGGATCATGACCATATTAAGGTCAGTCTCTCTCTCTCTCTTTGCACATACACCAACATTTAACATTGTTTACTATAATATACAGTTCTATACTGTGCTTGCCTTTTAAAATATATTTTCTCAATCTTATTTGAATACTACGAAAGTACATTCTACGATATCGACACATGTGAACAATAAAAGCCACTGCATTATGGTTTGGATGTAAAATCGTCTAATTAGCCTGCAGTTTAAATGGTAATGTAGTAACGCTCAATGTGTACTGTTCGAATTTTTTCTTGCCTTTGCTTTTGCTTGATTTTTATACATTATACACACACTTATATAGGAAACAAATCTATACACACATCATCTTTAATACTCCTCCTTACCTCAGTCTGTCTCATCCGCATTTATTAAAATTTCTACACATGTGTTTTACACATGTGTAATTATTATACGAAGTTTGAAGTTAACGGAAAGAGAGAAAAAAGCACTTCCACTCTAGCCGCTGCCACTCGAGCGCTCCTTTATTAGAATGAGCGGGCGAGCGGCTGAAACGGACGAGAAAGTTTTACTCTCTAATAATTTCGCATAATTAAAGTTAGTTAAATTTAATTAGCAGAGTTAACTAAGTGCCCATCAACACCAGGATGTCCAGGACTAACATCAAGACGGAAGTTAAACTTTTTGTAATATTTTTAAGGTCATCTGCATAGTTTTTATCATGGTTTAGACTACATGTAGTCGGCGGTAGAAAATTCCTTTGTAGATATTGAGTGGGCTCTTATACATACCTACACATTCGACAATATTTTCTTTGATTTTTCTGTATTATAAAATTAGATATCAGTTTTAGCTTTTATTGTAATTTTCTTTATCTATATTTCATACAGTCTAAAGATAATTACTTTCTTGTATTTTGTACATTTACTGAGTGCTTTTTCTCATTCGATAGAAAACATGCATTTTCAAACGTACCCATTTTAATATTTTGTACATACACTTTACAGATTTCTACACCACATCACTCACTGACACATCATTGATCATCAATTAGCCACATACTACATCAACATATATATTTAATATTATCTCTGCTGTGTTTCTATTAAATTCTACAAAATGAAATATAAGCAATACAATAACTATAATGGTAGGAAAGTGTCTCGAGCTACATATTTTAGACTACAAGCAAAATATAGAAAACTAGCATTACAACCATTTCTAGATCAAGTTAATGGAGAACTTGCAGCTTTTTATGCTAGTAATAATAATAATAATTCAATTGCGGTTCAACATGTTGAAGGTATAGTTCCCCACCAACAAAATAATATTGTTGTTGAACCTGAACCACATGTAAATAATACAGTTGAGGATGCACACCATAATAACGTCATAGATTTAAACAATATACTTGACGATACCCGTAATAATAATAATAATAGTGATAGTGATGGTGATAGTCATACTGATCGCAGTGATGACGACGACCTTGAATTCCCAACCGACTCTGACGATTAAATCAAACATAGTCCGAACAATAATAATAATTGTAAAAGTGACGATGACGACGACGACTATGATAATAACAATAGTGAAACCTTGTAGTCCATGAGACAACAGTTTAGAGACGGACTAGCAAAAATATTAATAGAAGAGGAAGCAACGAGGAAATTAGCCGAAAGACTTTTACTTCATCTCAGAACTCTTCCATGCAATCAAGATCTTCCCCTCGCCTACAAAACTCTCAAAAGATCTCCAGTCTCCATCCAAACTATTGCTATGCCTCTTGATGGACAGTATCATTACATAGGATTAGAAAAAACTGTGCAGCGTATATTTGAGGTAGCTGAGGGAAAAATGAAAATTCCAGACGCTCTATCATTTGATTTTGCCTTTGATGGACTTCTGGTATCAAAAAGCAGTAAGAAGGATTCTTGGCCTATTCATTGCTGTTTCAGTAACATTCCAAAGAGCAAGCCTTTTATTATCGGAACATGGATTGGAGATCATGCTCCTGCTTGTGCTCATCAATATCTAAAAGATTTTATTGATGAATTATTAAAATTGTTGGAAGTAGGAATTAATATAAAAGGAAAGACTGTACATGTAGACATTAGATGTATTATTGCAGACGCTCCAGCTCGGGCATTCCTCAAGTCAATAAAACAGCATGGTGGATATTTTAGTTGCGAGAAATGTGAGCAGCGAGGCCAAAGTTATATGCGAAGGGTTTTGTATTATAATAAAAGTGGTATATTAAGGACAGATCAGGGATTTCGAGATCCAAAACATAATGAAGCTCACCACCGTGAAACGAGGAAAGGAAGTAACATCCGTCAAACTTCCACATTTCTCCGTCTCCCCATAGATATGATCAAACAGTTCCCTTTAGATTATCAACGTTTAATATGTCAGGGAGTTTCGAAAAGACTATTAAAGTTCTGTATGCACAAAAAAGGTACATACTCATGGACAACAACACAAAAACAGGAGTATAGTCAATTGATGGTTGACTTTGTCAAATTCATCCCATCCGAATTCGCCCGTGTAACAAGGGCATTCCTAAAAAATCTAACCTTTTATAAAAGTTCAGAGCACTGTTTATTTTTTTTCGAGTGTCATTAGTCATATATAAAAAAAGCCTTCACGCAAGAGAGATGGGACAATTTTCTTGATTTATTTGTCGGCCTCACGATACTCAAGAGGAAAGATTTACAATCGGATAAGAATACTGAGTTTGCCGAGTTTCTGCTCAAACGGTGGCTCCAGAATGTTCAAAATCATTGGGGAGATGAATTTATCTCGTACAATGTACACAGTGTTATTCATCTTCCTCAAGATTTGAGAAATTTTGGTCCATTAGATAAGTTCAGTGCATTTAAGTACGAGAATAATCTCCAAGTTTTAGGAAATCTAATAAAAAATCAAGCAGTGCCAGTACAGGAAATGATAGGACGCAGTTGGGAGAGACTCGGATTTGAATATCTTCAAGAAGATAATAAAACATTTCCTCATTTCACAAATAGTCACAATCCTGGTCCCCTTGCGGATAATATAAATGGACTCCAATTTAAAAGAGTGCAGTTCAAACATTTCATAATAACCACCAAAAATAATAAAAATAATATTATTATGACACACAAAAATCACATATTAAAAGTTGTCAATATTGTGAAAGTAATTGGTGGGGAAGGATATTTTGTAGATGAGAGATATAAACGTGTAGGAGATTACTTTTCAATTCCATTACCATCATCTCATTTAGGATTTTATTGAGTAGATATAAGAGTCAAAACGTTAGTGTGTGCCCTTTTCCCAATTAAAATATAAATATTTTATGCTGCCATACTCAGATTACGAGTCTGTAGCATTTCCAATGGCATTTGAGGAGGAATAATTATTAATATTATTGTTGTTGTGTGCTCTTAATATTATAATACTCCCCTCCAAATTTCAAGAGAGCCGAAAAAGCTCGTACCATCGTCTATTGTGGCCTTTAAATCTGATGACGACACGGATGGAACAACGATGGAGGTGGTGCCGGTGGAATGGCGAAACTTGGAATTGAGAATATGTGGATGGTCCATCAACCGGACCAAATCCGAATTCAAAAAGGCCTTCTTATTACCAGAACTTCCCGATCTTGATGATACGAACAAGTGGGAGACTTGTGAATTGGTGCCTCTTCATGAGGACTACTTTGAAATACGCTGTGGTAAGTATAAAAAATTTTGTGCACTACAAGTAGTAAGTTTGTTCCATGTATTTTATTAAAAAATAAATAAAAATTCCATGCGTACAATGTGTAATATAAACTACAATAATTTGCGTGTATGTTCTCTTTTCTTTCACACACAGATGATATTCTTAGTGCACGTAGTAAAATGAGGAAGATTGAGAGAGGCGTCGATCCAGAAACTGATATTGAAGGGAAAAGGGTGAGAAGAAAGACGATTCGATTCAACCCATGTGAGTTCGAGGATGAACCAAGTCAAGAAAAAAGGAAGAATATCAGACAAGTCAAAACGGATAACAAGATTAGCTATAATTACGACGTCTCCGTGGAAACTCTGTCTGAACCTATGCCTTCATTCTCAACAACAACAAAGACTTTGATGCCCTATTTCACTCTTCATAATCCCGAGTCCATTGAAAGTCCCAAAAGTATGAAGATAAAACCAATTCTTAAGAAAATTAAAACAGAACATTACTCTCGCCCAAATTCGGCTGGAAGCTCAACGTCTTCTCTTCGGAATCATCTTGATGAGCTCCACATGAAAGAGGCTACTAATTCAGTCTCACAGGCTCCTTCCAATGCCTTAGCTCTCTGTAATAGTGCAACTGGTGGACTGGCACCACCTTCACAATATCAAATCTCCCGTCTAGCCTCAGCAGCCTCAACCAAATCTCAGCACAGTGTCAGTGATCAATTAAGTGTGAGCAGTCAACATTCGACCACTTCTCTCCCGTTTGGGATCGACTCTGGAATATTTAATGACCATCAGCACAGTCTTCAACAATTTGATCTGTCGCAAAACAGCCAGGAAAGTCCTGATGATAAAATTACACCCAAGGAAGCTCAAATGTTTGACTTGTTGTCCCGACGACAAGACTCATTGCATGAAAATAACCAAGGTAAAATATCATACACACACATAACATATAATATTTAAGTTACATTTGTAGTATTTGATGTAATATTTTAGATAATAGATATCTATATGCTGCTCATAATATTTTTTATGTTTGTTGTTTTTCTCCTTTTATAGCTTTTATAATGCTCAATGCTCGGCTATTGCAACTTGAGAACAACATTACAAATATGGAACAGCTCGTCAAGACGAAGTTAAATGGACTCGAGGTTATGGTGACTAATCTCACTACTCTCCTCACTCCGGAGGGAATTGAAATGGCCGAAGTTGTCCCAAAGCAAGAGTTCCAACTGCAAATTCTAGCTGAAACTTTACATCAGCTTAAAAATATCAACTCGTTGATGTTACCTACTGCATTGGATTTTTGGAGAAAGGAATATGTAAGTACAAAAAATAGTCTATATTATTATTATCACTTTTAAAACATATCACTTTTTGTATAATATTTGATTTTAAACTACTTGCAGTCATTTCTTTAACATGTTATGTACTTATAATTATTTGTTTCCCTTTTTCTGTATGCACACAGGAACATTGACTAACGAGATGCTCAAAGCTACAATGGTGACCGACGTCGGAGCCATGTGCAATTAGGCCGGTGGAGGAGACAAGGGGAAAGTGGCTGCCAAAGATTTTGAAACCATCAAAATCATCATAGGTTAGCACACAGAGTATTATTAAAAATGACTACATGTCTTTTACGATTTTGTTTCACTTTTGACAGCTGTTATAATATGTTTACTACATGGGCTTTCATTTTTTTATCATTCCAGGCTTCATCAAAAAGTAGTTTAAACATCAAATGTCAATAGATCCAAAACTCAAGGTCAAGACCAAGGGAAAGAAGCAATCAGCGGATGCGGATTTTCTTTTGACTGATTCATCTCTAAAAAACAAAATTCAGGATTGGCTTAAAGGGAATATTCAAAGAGCGAATAAGTAAGTAGTTATAATATAATAGACAACATGTTGTCATTTAAATAATAAATATTAAAAAAAAATTGTATGCTCATTCTAAATTCGTATAATCAATTCGTCCTTTATTTGTAAAATTACAGGCGGACGGAAATTGTGAAGATAACTCAATTGGTGGCTCAAGTCGCTAATAATGCTGGTGGGAACGATAATGAGATTATTCCTGAGACCCCTCCACAGGCTCTTGTTGGCTATCAACCCAATAATAATGAGAATGGACATGACTCTGATGACTCTTGGGAGCGAACTTCCATCAATTCCAGTGACAGCAATGCTAATGATGAGAGCGATCTGCAAGCAGATGATTACGATGAGATGCACCGCCCCACTCACGATAATAATCATTTGGATTTTTAGTTTTAATAATAACACAACAACAACAATATTATTTACCTTACTCCTCTTTTATCATTAAGATGATCTTCTTTTTCAAAATATTATTTATTTATTATTATTTATGTACTTTTTACATTGTGCTGCTATATATTACTAATGATTTATGATAATGCAAAATGTGTGTATGCTCTTTTCTATCTTTTATAGTGCATTAAATACTATATGTATTATTATATATAAAACTTAATGTGTTCACCCAATGTGTTTTATGTTTTACGAAGAGCTTTTCTAATCCGGAACCGGGTATTTTCGGACCCTGCGATTCCATTGGCATAATAGTGAATAATGTAGGTTAATTCGCAGTGAACAGTACTGGGCTGCATAATGCGTATTTTCGAGTAGTGAAAGTTAAATTACCGGGTGAATCGAGCGTGCATTTTCCAGGAGTATCCAAGTATATTCACTCTTAATACTCTTTGTTCACCATAGTAAATCACTATAGTTTGTTAGCTCCAATTGAGTCTCATTTCCCTCTTTTTAACATAGGCGTTAACTACGCCTTCACTGTTCATTAGCTAATGGTGAATGGGGTTGAATTACGTAGTGAATTACTAGGCCTTCGTCCCGTAGGGTAGGCTTTGAATGCTTTCCCACACAGCATGAACTCTTAATGAAGCCCGTGCTGCTGTATATATTATGCTGCTGCTGCTTTTAAATGTGCCGAGTCGACGACGTATTAACATTTAAAACATTCAATAATATATAGCCGCATTTTCCGTGGGATAATTAAATTCCTTTCTCGCTCTCGTCCTCATATTATTTCTGATATTTTTTCATTTCTTCCCGAATATATGTATATATATTCCACATGAATTTTTGGATAGCCCACAGTAAGCCACAGAATCAGAATATTCATTTTGCAATGTCATGAACACACTTATATGTATATATAAACGTAATTCACCTTATTTGCTTGGGTATATTCATCCTTAATTAAATTTGAATTTTCCTCTGGGAGAAATTGAATGCAAATGTTTATTAAAGATAAGTTATGTTTACATTTTTGTTCAATCCCCTATAAAATATACAAACTATATTACCCGTGGAAAACACCCGACAAACTATATATATATATTATAACCGTGATTTAAAATACTTATTCCGATATATTGTCTGAGTCAGTGAGCTCTGTGCACTCTTAGAATTCGGAATCCCTTTTATCCACTTTCGTCTGTAATCCTATAGGATTCCCAATTTGTGGATCCTATATGCATACACCCGCCGGAATCCCTTGGATTCCGGTTTTCACGAATCCAAGTGATTCCATTAGAGAAAACCCACGGATGTGGTATTCTGAATCTACAGCATTTCGTTCATACTTGATCCCAAGGATGCGCTATTTTAAATTGACATGATTTTTTTCAGTAGGACCCACGGATGTGCTATTCCAAATCGACAGAATTTCTTTCAAACTTGATCCCACACGGATGTGCTATTCTAAATTGCAAGGATTTTCTTAACTTGAACCCACGGATGTGCTATTCCGGTTAGGTTAGGAACCTAACCTAAACTGGGAGGAGTAAATTGGAAACCTATGCGGATTCCACCTACGTTGAATCCAGAAGAATTGGTATGGGCTGAATATTTGAGATTAGTAAATTGGAATTATGCAGATTCCACCCAACTCGAATCCAGAAGATTTCGTATATGCTGAATATTTGGGATTAGTATATTGGAATCGTGTGGATTCCAACCTACGTTGAATCCAGAAGATTTCGTATGTTGTATAATTGGGATTACAAATGCTGCAATCCTGAGGGATTCCTGGCTTGCGTAATCTCCTGGATTCAGATATGGTAATCCCAAGGATACGGCTAATACACTAAGAGAATGGGGGATATACAAAGAATTTCGGTCACGTGACTGGGTTTGGGATTACATTCGGATTGACAATTTCCTGAATCTGTGGGATTCCGAAAAAATGTAATCCTAATTCAAAAGCTTATACATTACGTGAATGCGGGATATACAAAGGATTACAGACAATAGTGGACAAATTGGACAATTAGGATTTCATTTCTCTAAGAGTGTGAAGCCGAGTTCATTAGCCACATATATATTAGAGCAACATGCATTCATTTGTAATTTGTAATTTGTCTTTTCAACTAATACAGATATTATTGTCATTGTTGATTGTCATAAATTTGGATTATTCCTCGTTATTTTGCAGTCATTTATAAATTGGATTGGGAATTGTGATCGAGTCAAAAGACACAAATTGAGTCAAGTGTCTTCTGTTACTGCTATACTGTGTGTTAAACTGTGCGATGAAAGAAAAATGATAAATATAGAATAAAGACTATAATATATATAAGTACAAAGACAGCCTCTATATACAACCTGTATATAATAATTTTACGAGATTTCCTTTTCCCATTTTCCCCTGTGCGTGTGTGCATGTGTGTGTGCCTTAAGCATCATCAGTTGCGGTTGCGGGTATTACGCCTTCAAAATGATCCGTGAGCAACTGTGGTTGAACAAAAACAAACATGATTATCATATAATATATAATGACTTGAACTTGATTAAATTGTATATAGAATTGATTACACTAAGTTATATGTACATCCTTGAATAAGAGGTTTACAAAATGGATGTGGAATGATTGAAATGAACGTTCAAAAACTTATATATATATTATACAGATGGACGCAAATGGAACTTGAAATCCTGCTTGTGTGGTGTTGTATGTTGTGTGTACAGCACGGCTGTGCTCTCATATTAATATCCTTATACACATATGATTATATTTTATATATATGAATTACCAAGATCGAATTCCTCCACATTCCACATTCTAAGTCTCCCTTGTCTACTTGTCTTTTGTGCTTTATACCTTTTCCAACCGGTTTTGTTGTTATTAAACTGTTATTGTTGCTGTGTGCGTGAATTCTCATATATATTTTTCAAATAATTA
This sequence comes from Gisinianus flammeolus, assembly GCA_034699125.1. NCBI lineage: Eukaryota > Metazoa > Arthropoda > Collembola > Symphypleona > Katiannidae > Gisinianus > Gisinianus flammeolus. The sequence continues at coordinate 25,001 of JAIUND010001359.1, read as the reverse complement.
GATGCAAACTCTCAACTCAATTTAGTAGACTTGCGTCCTCTTCTTCGTCTTTGCCATCGCTTTGCATTCATTTGAGCGCGGCGGCGGATGAAATATAATGGAAGGTTTGCTGTTGCTGTGTGTGTGCTGTGTATCAAGTTGATATATACTATCAACTTTAATTGTCGTTTGCACGTACATAGGTGCGAGTGCCAACTTGGCACTCGCAGAAGTGAATGAATGAGTGAGAGAATGCAGTTTCCTTTATTCCCTCCACACACACACATTTCCCTTCTGCTCCATTTCCCTACTTAAATATACTAAATACACAACCAACAACAAAACAACAACAACATAACAAATACAAAGACAAACACATAGCGGATTTGACATTGGAAGAATATATATTAGTGCATAATATATATAATCACAAGTCAAACGTCTGATGCGAATGCGCTTGAGCTCAGTCTTTTAATCCTCTCATTCTCATTCTCATTCATTGAATCTCCGTGTGACAATTGCGAGAGCCAACGCAAATTTCGTGTATGTGCTCACGGTGGATATTTCATATTTCATAAATATATATTTGACATTTGTTCATTTGTGTACTGTGCGACTGTGCGACTGTGTTGCCGCTGGACTTTGTGGTATATATATATGTATAGAAATAATGAAATAATATCGCAATTGGATTGTCCATTGTTCATTGTCCATTGTGCATTGTCCACTGTTCATGTTCATTGTCCAGATGCTGCCTGTGAGGAATACGTCGTTCTGGGCATTAGTGATTGTTGTCGTGGGGACGACAACGATTTTCTCCGTCTCCGTCTCTGATGCTTCTCCCATCCTCAATCATCATGACCATCATCAGCACCATCAGCAGCGGAGTGGTCCTCTCCATTGGCTTTTCCCAGACTTGAGGATTCTCTCCGGATGGTCCGGATTATTTGGTCATCATCCTGATCGCACCAGCACCACCGCCATCACCACAAGTCAAATGAGGACAAGGGAAAGGCATCAAGGGCCGCTTGGTCTGAGTCCTCCGCCAGCTCTTCAAGTCAAAATCCGGTCACCATCGAGTCGTATGGACGTCATCACTTCCCTCATCTCCCGCCTTTCCTTCTGGCCCAAAAGGAAACCCCCGCCACGACCATCACCAGAGAAACTCAACAACTATGACAACAACAACAACAACGACAACAGTGTTTATTTTTCCCAGACAAGTCAACCAGAATTGGAGCTGGAGTCAAAGTCCAGTGAACTGATGGATGAGTCGCAGACAAACACAAATACAAACACGGACCACCCACAATTAATTGTGGAAGAATCTCCATCCCAAAATAAAGAAGAGCAAGAACAGAAGCAGCAAGAGCCGTTGACAATCGAAATTAAAAAATACCACCGACCTGCACAACAACCCCAACAACAAAAACAACAACAACACAAACAAAAACAACAGAAACAACAACCATATAGAATTCAGAACAAGAAACAAGAAGAAGAAGTCGTAGAAGAAGGAGAGATACACACGTGGAGATTGAGGTCGGGCAGTGATGAGGAGGAGCCGGAAATGAAGAAAACAAACATCCGGAAAAAATCAAAGAAGAAGAAAAAGAAGACAAGTCAAGTGAATAAACCATTGAGGGACGTTTTCCCCGCTTCTTTTGAATTCCCCGATGTCGACAACTGAAAATGAAAAAGAACCACACTGCATAATTTATTCATATGTATATATTTATGTGTGTTTGAATGTATTTATTTATTGTAATATTAATTTATTTGTGTGATGTGATGTGATATTCAGCGGTGTGCATTTTCAAATAAATTCATCCTCTGACTCAATTCTATTTTTGCAATATATAGTGTGTAAGTATTTATACAGAAAGGAAAGGAAAAGAAAGAAAAGGAAAAGTCGTTCACCCGCGATGCTCAATTAAAAAGAAAATTAGGTTTATGTTATGTCGAGGCACGAAAAATGGCTGGAATATAATTCTTTTGGCTGCATGTTTGATGGGAGCCGCCCCCACACGTCCACAAAGGCGATGATTCCATTCATCTTTCGAACTTGTCGTTATAGAGTAAAACCTACCATTTTTTTATCTCTATGCATTCTATATGCAAAGGATTCCGTACATTGAGAGTCTTCAACTATATAAAACGAAACAATATAACGATGGACACAAAATTCAGCAAGGTTTTGTCGGTTTTGTCCACTTCTCACGAGACAACTTGTCTTTGTCTCGTCATTATTATTATTGGGATTTGTGCCCCTCGTCTCACGATTTCCAAACCCACATTATTGACAAACAATGACTCAGGTAATTTGACTTGAAGCATTCATTTATTTGAAAATATATAGTCAGTAAACGGAGCGTCGATGTGATGCCGTTGGAATTTCGAAGCGAAAAAGCGTTTACCTTGTGGTTTCGCGTCAAAATTCCAAGGGCATCACATCCTAACTCGGCTTTCTCGCTCTGTTTTCAAATAAAGTCAATAATAATAATAATAATCATCATCATTTTTATACGGATGGACAGTATATCGTCGGCTAAGTTCCATAACCCTGTATCATTTGGCCCCAGAAGGTGAATTTGCGTGCGCGTTCATATATGCTAACGTGCAGTATGCGCCTTCCGGGGCCAAATGATAATACAGAGTTATGGAACTTACAATTAGCCGACGATATAATGAATTTGTTTCGAGACGACGCCCATTTAAGATTTAAATCATCCTTTTTGAAGCATAATATACATGAAATTAACAATTCCGAATGAATTTTGCATCTCCACAATAATAAACATCTTACGGTTAATTTTTGCAGGGGCTCATTTTGAGGAATCGACTGAGCCCAATTTAGACTTTCAAGAGTCGGATCTTTCAATGGATGGCGGTGAAGAAGGTATAATATATACTATAAGTTTTCATGGGGGAAAACCCCGAAACCGAAAGGACGTACCCATCAGTTTAAAATTCGCAAGTTTTTTCACTGCCGTTGCCATTTTTATATACATATTCGTCTGCGTTTTTTTATAGCCAGCAACGAGCTGGATTTCCTTCCAGAAATCCTTGAAATTGGCGAAGAAGTTGAAAAAGAAGGAAAACCGGAAGGGAATTCTCCAGAATTGACAAAAGCGGGGAAATCTCAGGTTTTTGTGAGTCCAAATGACAATCCGTACATTTTATCGCGTTTTCGGGATCCCAAGAATGAACGTGAGTGTGGACAAACAAATTTCATTTATATATATATATTGATTGAAACTCGAACTGACAATGACAATGTGATCTCGAGTTTCCCCTGGTTATTTTTTTGCTCATTTGTGCGTATAGGCTCCGAGGAAAATACGGGTGTGGACGACACTTTGGAAGTGGACGATTTGGAGTATGAAGAAGGGTTTCCGGCGCGGCCACCTCGGCCACCAGGCAGATGGAAAGCGGCCACTCTTGTCTACGCTTTTGACCCAGAACTCCGCTTCTGTAAGCAGTCCACTTTTCTCCATTTGACATTTGACCTTTGACATTTGACCCCGTTGAATCAAATATTAATCCCATGTTGAAATTGAAATTGAAATTGAAATTGACAAAACCTATATACATACGCGGGATTTTTGAACCCTCTTTATAGCTCAAGCTGAGCTGAACAATATCACGGCCAATTTCCAGAAAATAACGGAGCTCACACAGAACTGTATCAAATTCCGGCCACGTCGACCCAATGAGACACCATTTGCCATATTCGTGGCGACGCCCAAAGACATCTGCAACTCCTACACTGGCGTGATTCAAGCTCCGCAGAATAGACCCACGGAATTCCCGTTCGGAGGTCAACCAATCAATTTGGGTGAGGGTTGTTTCGGGGATGGGAGAGGGAGTTATTTCGCTCTGCCAGGTCACGAGATCCTTCACGCCCTCGGCATCAATCACGAACAATCCCGGCCGGATCGGAATGACTATGTCAAAGTGGAGTTAGATCGAGTGGATCAACAGGAGACACCAAACGACTTGGATCACAATTTTGATATGAAGGACGTGAAAGAGTATCGAGAGGGCGTTCTTCTCCTCCCCTACGACTTTGGCAGTCTCATGCATTACGGCCGCAATGATTTCCTCAAGATGGCGCTCGAGTCTGCACGACCCAAAATCCATGTCCTGGACATTGCTCCGAAATTCGTCAATATCCAAAAGGAACAGCCGGCCATCCCCCCGGGGCTTCAAAGGAAAGTAGTGACGATTGGTCAGCGGAATAAATTTAGCCCACTGGATATTGATCGACTCATGTGCATCTATGAGGAGTGCGCCCCCTTTCGATCACCACGAGCCCGAAAAGCATGCCCAAACCCCAAAAAACCACCAAACTTTAAACTTTAATCCTTAATTCTAATTTAAATATTTGACTTTGATTGTTTTTTTTTATTATTATTATTATTATTAAGATATTTTTATCACCTTTGAAACCTCCCTTTATAAGTTTTTGTACAGTTATATCGTACGAAACAAAATGTATTTACAAGCATTATATTTTGCGCCATATATATATTTTGTGAATTTCCTATATGCTGCTTCAAATTCAAATAAACAAGAATATAATATGGGAAATCCAAAATTCGAATGATTATGGCACGTTGAAATTCAAATTGATTGCGGAATCTGGCGGGGAAATCATAAGTGAGCCCATTTGACATATAGTCGGACAGGGTGGTCAAGGGCCTGGGGGGAAACGGGGTCGGAGGGCCTCAAAATCGGATTGCGTTAGGTACACAGGTAAATGGTAAAGCGAATTTTTTCAAAGCGTTGTTTTTTTGAAACTGCTTTTGTCCAGTTTCTGCTATTTTGGAAAATCTTAAAAGTCAATTTTATCTAGTCCAAACTTGAATGTTTTGTAAAGGCAACGGCTAAGAACTTGAAATCATATTCAGTAAATAATATACTGCCGAGCAGAGCGAGCTAGATTTGTTGAGAAACCGAGGATTTTTCCCTTTTCTCGACTGCCTTGATCATTTTTGCTATACATTTGTCAGTTGCTCGTGTTCGTGAACGCCGCTTTTGGCCCATAAATTCTGCCCAAGAAAGCCTTCAGGGACGACTCAGATTGTTTTCTTAGTATAGATGATAAATTTCAAATTTTAAATCTTACTTCGGTAGCAAATTCAAAATTTGCCTGGAATACTAATTCAGTCACATCGAAAACTTTCACATGAGTCGCTTTGTGCGAGGGAAGCGATGCAATTTTTAATAAAAAAAAGGTACGGGGTGAGACGGGTGTAGAATGTCCACGCAGTTTCAAACCCGCATGGACAGACAATGTCTCACCTTGAAATTCAGAGTCTGAATCGAAAATGACAAGAAAGTGTAAAATATTTGTCATGAACAGCGATGTAAAAATAATTTTAGCTCGCTTGGCTTGCTGATTCCCGCATTTCATTCATCTATATATACATAACTCCAACCATTTGTGAGTGTAACATTATATATACAGGTACAGTCAAAAAAGCTATACAACGAGAAGATCTTTTGATTCCATATAAAATGCCAGAAATACCAAGAAAGTTTTCAGTTATTCTCAAAAAATTTAACGGCTGTGGTTGATATGTAGTGTGTTCAGTTATTTGCAAACCAAATCTTTCAAACGGGTGGCTATCTTCAATTCTGATTCTGAAGGTCATCCGAGGTCAAAAGCCCGGTGACCAAAAATGGCCAAAATGAGTTCATTTTTTTGCTTTTCTGAAGTTTCTAACAGAACTTCCAGAGCCATAATTAACTGAACTTCAGTTACTGAAGGGGATTTTACCGACACTCACAATGGAACTCCCTGATTTTTTGATGAAACTCCCGAACGTGCCGCTCTATTTAAGGCTCTGGACACTGCGCAGTCCAACTTTCACCATCAAATTCTGCGTCAAATAAGTCGGATCACCCTCAAATTGAAACCAGTTTATTTGTGACCTCTCGTGACCTTCTCAGACGAAGGGTTTTTGAGTTGGTTCACCATAACCAGAAGCATAGATTTGTCAAGTCAACATACGTATACATGGAGTTACGTTCATACCAAACTCCATAAGTGTATATGTCACCAATTGCTTGCTAATTGGCAGTTGCATGGGAACTCGTCAGCTGAAAATTGACTGTGGTTTAATTAACATTACGCAAACGCTGAAATATTAAACAATTTGAGGATTTTTCTACATGGTTGTGTTTTGCACATGAGATTTCCCTATGGCTTGCAAAAAATGGGTGAAATCCGTTGAGAAATGGTGGTACAGTTGAGAGATTTATATACGAACGGGAAATATACATTGTTGCGTATGGCGCTCCATGTTAATTCCTTGTCCGCTCGCAGCATGATGCGAGTGGACATGGCGCTCCATGTTAAAATTCCAATGCAACAAAGAACTTGTATAGGTTAGCTGAAAAGGACCGGGTAGATTTCCTCGATACCCTTCAAATCTCCAGCTTTCATTTGTGCTAAAAAAAACTTGCATTATGAATTTCCTCTCCCTGTCCAACTTTTGGATTTTCTGTAGGGTTTAATTTTTAATTGAATTGGAAATGCAGAGCGAAATCTTTTGGACTTGGATTTTCCTTGTATGTCGTAGAAATGGAATTACAAAATATGTACATTTCGAAAAGAATTTATTAAGTAATGAAATTATGGAAAAATGCAAGCACAAAATCCGCATTGAGAAGGATGAACAAATTTTGAATGCATGGTCTGCCATTAAAGAAAAAGGCTTATCCAACGCGTAATGATTTGTTTTCACTATTTCCCACAAAGATCCAGTTCTGCCAGTTTAAAATTCATGCAACTGTCACACAATGTTTCAATTATTCGGAATATTCACGCCAACTTTTTGCATGAATTTTTCTCATTCAAAAGAAAAAACACGGAAAATTCAAAAGTCGTGGCAGCACAGCGAGCAGAATTGTTTTTTAAAACCCCACCTTGGCTAAATTTTTATGTAATTTCGAGGTCTTTGGCACAAAAACGTGGGCCTCTGCGGTGAAAATAACTTTGATCGGACAAGGACCCTTTCTCCTTCGGCCGAGGGAGAAATTTAACGTGTCCTTGAAATATTCAATTAGTTTCTTCCGTTTTTGATTTGTTTCAAAAGAGTTTTTATTACAGGGGTCACAATTGAATGTCAAAAATCTTTAAACACATACCACAATTGTCCATTTAATTATAAATTTTGCAGTATAATTATTTGAATGACCTCGTTTCCTACTTTTAATTGCTACCGCAAAATGTCTAAAAATAGCAATGATTGGGCGACTACAGATCTTATTTAAAACGTTTTTATTCCCCCATTGCCATTTCCCCATATTTTTACTTTTATTGGTTAGGCCTTGTAGGTTCAAGACTTAGCACAACATCCTTCTATCCATTAAAATAATAAACCCATAACACCACCGAAGATAACAATATGATTAAAAGTATGATAAACGTCTCCGTTGGGGCATACATTAAAATGGCACTCAGGAAAGACAGGATGAAGATAATGAACGTCGCCACGATGACAACGTTCGTTCGGATGACAATGATCCATGGCCTTGCCAATACCTGTCACATCAAATAAAAAATCCGTAAAGAAAATTGCTGATCATTAACTTATACCTCTGTATTAGTGTTCTTTCGGAAATACCTATATACATATAATGCAATGCAATACAATACTTTAATTCATATAAGTGAGGAGTCCGCGCCCGGACTCCAACTTATTAACAAAATACTAAACATTTACAATATATCACATAAATATTACTTAGAATACCTCACATGTTGAGGGATTGACATGTTAATTATGTATAGAAGTCAAGTTGAGTTTACAATGAAACTCAACTTTGACTACTTAAAATAAATCTAAAAAAGGTGTGAAGTGACCGTTGGAGTTGTCAGCTATCACATTCCACCTTCCTTCTCCTTTTTCTCGCATTCCTGAATCTTTCTGAGTCCCCAGACTCAAAAGAGAAAGGAAGCATCTTTTTTGTAACATTCCAATTCTAACTCTGACTGAATGCAGACAATTACAATTCTATCCTTCTATGAGTGCAGTCGCACATTTTATTCCTATTAAAGTAAACCGAGAAAACCCAATCAATTATTCCACAAAACCACTTTATTTCCACATCAAGTAAGGTAATGGGAATATCCCTATAGCTAGCCAATGATCATATTCCCATCTACATTTAGATATTATATTTAGAAAATTATAAACCATGTTCGTGAAGGGTGTAGTCTTGGCAAACGGGAGCAGTTCATGGCCACCAATTGCCCTACATCTGGTACATGATGAATGTCGCCCCAAGAATTGGAGCTATTGAGTTTAATAACACGGGGACGAAGAGAGAAAGCCTCGTAGTAATAACTGCACCCAACGAGCTTATTCAGCCACTCCCAACAGAACAGCTTAACGACTTTTCTTTCTAATTGCAAACAGTCAACTTGGGTCACAGTTTCCCATGTTGTCTGCAATAAATACAACAATTGGAATTAAAATTTTAGAAGGATTATATACACATGGAGTATTTTTGATAAACCAAAGCCGGTTAAACCCATTCTCCGAGATGAGCATTGTAAGTTTAGGTGTAGCCATGTCCCCATACATTTTATTTTTATATTCTTCCATCTTCCGTTTTAAAACCGTGTACAAGAGCATCCCATTCTCCTTCAGTTTTGTTTTATCCCAGGGAATTCCAGTCCTGTCAGGCCCATTTTTCTTTCGTTTAAGATGGCGAAGTTTATTCGAGTCAGCCTGAGTTAACGCGTGTTTCACTTTGAACTTGTCAGCCATGTGTTTGTGAAGGGGACGACGCGTGTCCACAGGACTTTTATTTAATTCGGAAGGGTCACGGGTCAGCTGACATAAATAATCCCCAATGATAAAGATGACTAAACACACGTTGTCCCACAAAGAAGCCATGCCCTTTCTTTCACGTCCATATGCAAACACACACATATGCCGAAATATCCGTTGTTGCAGCGTTCAGGTTTAGAGTTAAAGACTGGCGGAACAGTTAAGTCTTTACAATCAAAACGTGACAGTTGTGGGCAGAGATAATGACATGAGGTCACTATAGCAGTAATCAGCTAGGCTTTCGCGATAGCCACAATCTGCAAACATAATCGTACTTGCCTTGTTATGTAGAGTTAACTAGAACTTTGAAAGTCTGACTTTTTCTATGTTCATTCATGCGATATCTCCTAATCGTTTTTGTATACGGTCTTTTTGATATAGTCACTACCAGTAAAAAAGTACGATACGTATGCCATATTAGATATTCGCAAAAAACCCGCATTTTACACCCCTGGCTTAGTGGCTAAGGTGCATGATTTCTAGGGCAGGGTCCAACGTTCGAATCTCAGTAGTGGCAAACCGGTTTTCACACTTTTTTATACTTTTTGGTGGTTCTATATAATGGGAGATCATGTTGCCGGATATAAATATACAAAAAACTGAATTCGGACTTTACCCGGGTATTATTCGGAGGTTGAAGAAAACAACGGGATTTAATAAAAATGATTGCAGTCCCATGAACGCTCCGCTCGGGTAGCCATGGGGCCTCCGGCCCCAAGCACTCTCCCTCCGTACTCCCTCCGGGTGCGTAGTGAAATGGGACGCAATGACATATAATCAAAATTAAATGGCGACGGACGGACACAGACGGAAAATTTTATGCAGGTATACTTCGCTCTCTTGTGAGGTTCTCCTGTACCAATGTTTATTTAAATATATCCCCGGTGTATTTGAATATCTCAGTAATTTGATCGCCTATTTCACCAATTTGATCGAATATCTCACCGATTTGATCAAATATCTCACCGATTTATTCGAATATCTCATGGATTAATTCAAATATCGCACCGATTTATTCGAATATTTTACTGATTTAATTATTTGCAACTTCTGGCAGTCAGCACAATTTCATTTTTGCACTTTTATTTGTAAATAAGACGTGAGCTGAAAATCCAAAAGATTCGAATGAAATCCCACAAAACACAGAATTAGTGACATTTCACAGCATCAAAACAAAGCGGACTACTATTTACAGTGATCACAAAAACACTGAGGAAATAAACCGAGTAAATTTTAATGGAAATGACGTTTTTTGGTGTGATATATAGCAGGGGCTCAACCACGGTTTCGAAACTGGGGGGTACAAAATACAATTTCGCCAATTTATCTAGTGTAAGCTTGATATTTTCTCGATTTTATCTATAGTGCAAGTTTATGAATTTTTCGTTGATTCGACTGATGGATAGCCGTATATATTACAAAGTCATAAAATATTCCAAAGGATTTCCCAGTATTTGGGTTTGATCAAGAGCTCTTGCCTCTTGAGATTTATACTATATTTTGTATCAGACTTGAAACTTTTTTTGCGTTTTCTACGTTTTTGAAAAATTTCAGAGATACACATAAGCACTAATGATTTTTAACTGGGGGGTACAAAGCCATTACGTGTACCCCCGACCTTTTAACCGGGGGTACACTGTACCCCCCCCCCCCGTGGTTTAGCCCTTGACGAGTTGCAATTATTCATTGAATTTTCTAGGAGTTCTCAGGGAAGCCTTACATGTAAACAATCTGTAATTTTAATATATCAGTACGAACATCGCCCTTTTCCGAGATCAGAGTACTAAAAATGCATTTTTAAAAAATCAGGGTATCAAAAATGCCTTTTTTTTAAAAAATCAGGCTATCAAAAATGCCCTTTTTGGAAAAAATGGTGATAGTAAGAATATATGATTGAACAGAGACTTTTTATTATTTGTACCTTTTCAAATGAAGTTGTAGTTTTTTTTATTATATCCAATTCATATTTAATACATTTTGTCATTAAGTTAAAAAAAGTTATGTGAAGTATGACAAAAGTAATTATATTTCATCTGTTCCAGAGTTTTGAAAAGGGAAGATTGTGCTACAAAAAAAAAGTGAAGAAGTGTGTGGGAAATCTATTTAGACTTGGATTTGGATGTGGATTTGCCTTGGACTTGAGTCTTGGCCTGGTCAACTTTGTCTCTATACGCTGCCATTTTGACTGCAACAATCTTACTAATCTTCCCATTAATGTCCACTGCATCTTCCAACTGAACGAACGGACTCAGTGGCTCCAGCATCTCCCGCAAAGCTATACACATCATAAATCCAGAACAAATTCATTCTTTTTTTAAATTTAAACTTTTAACTTTTTAAATATCATCATCATCACGGGAAAAGAATGTGACACGGACTTTGATGCATTTTGAAATTTGAAATTTGAAAAGTAGGAAGTAAACAAGGATAAATAATTAATAGTTAAAAAAAATGATGGAAATATGAAATATGTATATACCTTTGGACTTCCGTCCATTTGGATCGTAGTGAATGTTCACGTGGAGATTTGGAAGGAGATTGAAGCCGTAGAGGAAACTGACGGGAGAAATCGGGATCACACTGCACAGCCCCCACATATCTCGATAATGAAATATCAATTTCACGCTCTTTATTCCTATATACACGAAAACAGACAAGAACACATTACATTGTGTATTAACATTAATGTATTACGTCTTCAAAAAAAGTCTGGGAAGTATAAATTAAATACAATGTAAATGAATACATATATAATTTCCTAATAAATATTGACCTCATTACTGATATAAACTCGCCTGTCAAGCTGAGCAGGGAATTTTCCATTCGGACTTTGGCCGCCTCCTCCATGATTAAGATCTGGTCCTGAGGTTAGTCTGGTCCTGGTTCGTCCGGCGCTGGTGGTTCCAATTTCTTGTTGGTTGTACCCGCCAATTTCTCACAGAATGAAATTGGGAGTCCAGTGAAAACGGGATCCAAGGACAGCTGAAATCGCTCTCGATCAATGTGGATTTGGAGGGAGCTCAAACTCTCGGGCCAAAGTTTAAAAAATTGCGGGAGGATCTCCTGGAGGCCACTCGTGTGTTTCAATGTCAAGTCCTTGACATTTGGGAAGAGAGCTTGGAGCCGTTCCAGCCAACCACAAGTTGAGTCAATCCTCCAATCACAGTGAGATTCCACACCCCATTCAACACCCGCTATTTCCATAGCCTCCACCGTCCGGAAGCCGTTTTTAAATGGGACAGGGATTGGCGGGAATGTAGGCCAGCCAGTAGCATTCTCCCCCAGTTCAAGTTCCAACCGGTTCGTTTTCAATTTAGGGAAGGTCCTTTGAAAACTCTGCCCTTTCGGGTACGTTTGAAGGTGGGACTCTGAAAAATAATTCTGGAGATTGAGGCGGGCATCGATTCGGAGCTGAAGAGTGGACAGCTGACCAAAGGGATTCTGTCGAGTGAATTGACGGTGTGGGAGGGCAAAGAAACGAGGGTAAGAGGAGGAGCTAAGGTTGATCAAAGTGTTCCGGCTGGACTGGAGAATCCGGTAGAGCCCCACCCGCAATTCCTCATCCGATTTCATCACATTAAAGGCCTCAATGGACAAGGACTCGAGTTTGGGTCCGCGATCCGCAAACTCCCGCACTTTCTCTACACTCAATTGAGACTTGTGGAAGCGCAGGGTTTTAATGGCATAAAGTTTGGTTGCCCAGAGCTCGGTGGACTTTGACGGGATCCAAATGTCGTCCACACGTTTCAAATTCGGGGTGATGGAGAGGATTTTGTGGGCGATGGAGGAGTCCTTGACGAGTTGAGATCCTGAGGAGTAATAATGCCAGAAACCAAAGTGAATGAGGGATGGGAGCTGGAACTGAATTGCCCCAGGCGTTTTCCGCTCTTTCCATTCGACATGACGGAGATCATTGCACAGGAAAAGTTTCCGGATATTTGGAGCTTGCCGGAAGAGGAGATCCTGAAATCGCTTTTGTGAAGAGTCCACCGTTTTGAGACTGAGAATCCTGATTTGATGGCCGAAACGAGAAAGGATTTCTTGGTAATCCGCCCTCGCCAAATCCTTGCCATAGAAATAAAAGTTGGAGGAAGGGACGTCCAGGAAGTCCCAATTTATGTCCAAGGGCTCTCCGGCCCAAGATGGGAAAGTTATTGAGACGGACTCCTCTCGGCTTCTCATTTCCCTACTCGCCCACATCTTCCAGCTTTTATTCACCTCCCGCATTCTTTTCAAAGTGGGCACGTCCAGATGTGAACCAATCTTGTCCAAAATCTACATCAACCATCACACGGTAAACAATGAAGAATAATAATTTAAAAAAAAAACAACTTGTAATTTGTACTACAAAAAATTAAAATTAAAAGCACGCAGTCGATAGTTCAGAGTTTGACTTTTCCATTTGTGCAGAGTTTGACGGTATTTTTTTTTTTTTAGAGAGAATGAGAAATCTGCGTGTGGGAAAAACAAATAGCGTTTCACACACACCGTCAAACTCGTAACAAGCACAAAAGTTCCCTTGGGGCTTTTCAACAACAGCTTTTAATATTAAATTGAAGACATTTTCCCTACAATACTCAAACTTGTCAGTATTGTTTATGTTTATAATAGGTAATATAATTACCTTTAATAATAATAATGTTCTGATTATTTAATGAATGATAAATTAAATTAAATCTTACAAGTAAAATGGAAACGACTTTTTCCTTTGCTTCGAATTCGTTCTCATTTTCACTGTTGTTTATGTTGTTGTTGGAGCTGGATGATTGAGGATCCGATGAGTCACATTTGGATGTCAATGTTGTGGAACTTGTTGAACTTTGACCAGCTTCGACATCATCATCATCCAATTCTGTCACGAGGAGTTTGACTCGTTTCCGGCTTCTCCCTCCCATTTTCTGTATATTATAGAGAATCAATAATAAATTGTATATAGTTTTCCCTTCTCTTTCACCTGGTTACATAAATAAATAATAATAAAATGTCAAATAACAATTTAAATTTAACATTCTTCATTCACAATTGTTATTATTGAGGTGAACACTATAGGTGGACAACATGTGTGTGCAATATCTAAATGTGGTATATATAATTCATAAGTTATATCACAAGTCATAATGATGACGATTCGACGAAAAGTGTCGAGAAAAGGGAAAGGCATATAAAAATGAGAGCGTCACATCAAATCAATACCATCATATTAAAATCATGATGAAAACTTAATTGTAAAATACTTGACAATTTACACATCAATTTGGGAATCCGGCGACCGACGCCGTCTTGTATAATTCTTTTGGTAATTCTTTTGGAATCGATTACAGAATTAGCTACTACTATATAAGAATTATCTAGAATTATAATTACCAAAAGCATCGGTAGGAAGAATTAAAAAATTACTCAGGATTTGGAATTACCAAAAAGAATTGGTAAGGAATTGGAATTAGCGAAAAAAAAATTCAAAAAGATTTATCTAGAATGAGGATTACCGAAAAGTGGAGGTACACAACACTGGACCGGCGATTTGTAGCAATGGGACTGTCAATGTGACGAGACGAACGAGATCCACAAATCCTGACAATCGTAGATAAAATGTAATCAAGTCATAACAATATCTTAATTATTATCTACAATATTTATAATTTTATAGTATTGGACTTACCGTTGGAATTTAATTTATTTGTGTGGAAATTCGGAAATTTTCCAGAATTTTCTCCTCTCGAGATTTTGAATTTCAAATTCCACAGCCGCGCGGTCTGAACAAGCAATTCTGCTTTCCCTTTTTTTTCTTTGACAATTAAGGGCCTATATTAAGGACAGAATTTCGCACATATATATCCCGAAACGGCCGAAACTCATTATCTACATACATTTGTCTGTAAAATATAAAGAATGCTAATTTTCCCTTTTAGGATTTTGACTTGTAAGAACAAAAATCACCCGTCGACGTAAGAAGATATTTATTTTAAATAATTCATATCCCTTGTGAGTTGTCCTATATATATACATAAATTTATTATTATATTTAATGAATTTGAAAAGCGAAACGCGTCGAATGTTTAGTGAAAAATAAACAGATTTTTGTTCTTAAATCCCTGGACTTTTGATTTAAAGGACGTTATGGGACTTCATGAGACAGCCAGTCCAAAGCAATTACATGTTAACTTATTTTTTCACGTACGGATTTCTATATATATATACAAAAATACAATTCTGTAAGACCAAAATGTGAGTGTTTTCCTGTGGCATAATGATTCCGGTGGCCACGTCCTGTGGTTCGGGAGAAAAAAAATGTCAAAGATCGCGGGAAATGGGAAAATTCGTTCACTCCCGTCCAGAAATTCTGCGGCCGGGATTTTTGTCCCAGCTTCTCCATTTCTTAAGATAATTTGATGAAACTTGGAGGGTCATAGCTGAAAGCGGCTCTGCCACCGTGCCGCTAAATCTGATGGTGAGGGAGCAGTGAGCCGCTGTTTTTGCACTCCAAATTGATTTAGCATAGACAAAAAAATTTCCCTATACCTGAAATTGCCATCAATATTGATTCCTATGATGTAATGGTAAATCATTTTTGATTGTTGGTCACTGTTGACCTTTTTGGGGAAAAGTTGAAGGGTCCCCTTAGGATGAAGCCCTTACATGGCAAATCAATAGTGATTGCGAAATCAATATTGATTTACTATTGGGGTCAGTAAGCAAGAAAATCAATATTGATTCACTATAGTGACCGGAAGTCAACATGGACATGACCATTGTTGACATGGTCAGGGACAACTTCCGGTCAACCCCTTTGGTCCGAAATCAAGGTCGATTTACTAATCAACTTTGATTTAGTATTGACAGTGTATAGGAATTATATGCGGTGGCCCTGTTGAATCAATATTGATTTGACAATCAATATTGATTCAGTACAGTGACCGGAAGTCAACATTCTTTGTCCATTGTTGACATAGCCAAAAGTGTCAGGGACCACCAATGGTCAACCCCTTCGGTTGTAAATCAAAACTGATTTGGTAATCCATATTGGTTTAGTATTGACGGTAGTAACAACAAAGTCAATATTGATTGACCATAGTGACCGGAAGTGGCCATTGACGGTCCATTGTTGACATGGTCAAAGGTGCCAGGGACCACTAATGGTCAACCCCTTGGGTACTAAATCAATATTGATTGTAAAATCAAAAGTGATTACCAAATCAAAAGTGATTCAGTATATACGGTGGGGACTGTCCCCAAGAAAATCAACACAAAATAAATTTTGCACCAACTTGCCCCAATATTTCGGAATTTTGTATTGTATTGCCCCAAAAATTGTGTTGTGTTCATTTTATTGGGGACAGTCCCCACATTCTTCACCGTACTGAATCACTTTTGATTTGGTAATCACACTTTTGATTTTACAATCAATATTGATTTAGTATGCAAGGGGTACATTCTAAGGGGGCCCTTAAACTTTTGTCTATATACCCTTCATACTAAATCAAAATTGATACTAAATCAAAAGTGTTTCAACTAAGATCAATTTTGATTCAATGCTAAATCAATTTGGAGTGCAAAAACAGCGGCTCACTGCTCCCTCACCATCAGATTTAGCGGCACGGTGGCAGAGCCGCTTTTAGCTATGTGGAGGATCACTAGATATTGACCTTGAAAACACATGTTGGGAGTTCCAGTCACATTGGCCAACGGGCATGACCTAGAGAGGTCATTCCACCTTTTACACTTTAGCGCCTCCTGCGGAGACCCTTTGAACTATAGCGTGGGAAAAAATCGACAAGACGCACAAATATATTGCCAAGAAAGTTGTTTATGTCACTTCCGGTTTCAAGGTCATTTTGTGACCTTGCGGGATCATGCTTTTCTTTGACCTGATCCTATACGTGAAAAGAGGAAGGAACTTATGGGACAACGCACACTCGAATTTCAACGGCTCAAGCTCTCTCTGTATTTCATTTTGGCTAAAATAATTGCTGAGAGATGTCTTAAAAGTGATTCCGAGACATTTTAAATGACGATACCTTCTAAACATTTTCTACGGTGTGGTGGCCAAAGTGTCCATGTAAAACAATTGTATAAATGAAATGAATTTTTTACGTACTTATATATTAGTCGATTCATCTGCACAAAGAGATTTTATTTTTTCATACACAAAAAAATATACCTATTTGGCAACAAATCGGCCAATCATTCGCTTATAAAACAATTTATTATTGGTTATATAATAATAACATTAGTCACAAAGATAATAATAAGTAAAATAAGAATGCCCAAAACATTTTAATTTGTTTTGCCAAAATATGTAGTATTTTTTGAAAGTATAGAATAAGATGAGGATATTTTCCATATATGAAATTGGAAAGGAGATGAAAGAGAATTTGTCCCCGTTTAAAAAGGAGACATTTGAATATCGGCTTCAGGCTCCAGTCTCGCTCGTAGCTCCGAAATCGCATCTTTCGTCATCTATATGTCACCACACAAGACAATTAGCGGATACATATGTACACCCATGTGAACAGATGGAACAAATAAATAAATAAACACACAGACGCTGCGCTGTGGTGAAGTATATAAGTACCGTATATTATTGTTATAGAACCCCACTTTCTACAGAACCCCAGGGGTTGTATAGGATTTTTTTCCGATACAACCAGGGGTTCTATAACATACTCTGATTTAAATTACATTAAAAATCATATAGATTTTAAGAAACCTATTATAGAACCCCACCCTGCTGCTATATACATCCCCCCGGGGTTCTATAAGATTTCCAAATACAACCCCCCGAGGGGTTCTATAACAGTATATATAATACGGTAGTTGGATATTTGTGGACCTGAAAAAGAGCGAGAGAGAGTCCATCTTTTTGTATATATATATACCTTGGTGCTGTAAATGTGGAGGACGCGAAGCTTTGAGAGGAACATGAGTCCTTGATAGATGAAGAAATTGGACAGCCAACCCGCCTCGGCCAGATACAACGAACACTCAACTAAATCTGTGATACACATAAATAAATAAATAAATATTATGAAAATCACACACAGACACACACACACACACGTCAATACTGGATATTTGAATAAAGAAGATAATTTCTGTATAGTGAAACAACACAATTCCAATAAATAAATATTTGAATAATATTAAACTCACTTTCAAATCCCCGGATGCTTGGTCGAGTGGGAACGCGCGGGTTTTTCCAATCTGAAAGATTCCCAGCAGCCACCACCGCTTCCGGCCCTTTCTTCTCATTCTCCATAACTTGAGCCCAATTCTTGGGAAAGCCGAGCCCAGCTTCCGCCCCATTCTTGTCCACTCCGGATAGAATTTGGTCCCAGTCATTCTTGGGCATGGGCCAATAGCCATCTTTTGCCATTGTCAGATCCAGCTTCCGGATTCGATGGAGGAGCTCCCGGGGACCGCCAAAGAAACTCGACACCAACTCTGGTGTGACTCCACAGAGCCCCACAGAAGTCACAGTACTTGGCTACAGGTCAAATCCCTGGAGAAAGTGGGTAAACGGCGGGACGGTGAACTTGAGTGAGTGCTCATCCGGACTCGCCCAGATCCGCTCCAATTTGGGCAAAAGTCCCCGCCCTTTTTGAGCTTGGACGAGTCGCTCGAATTGAGCTCCGAATTCAAATTGGTCCAGGCTCAGGTCGGTGAGGTTTGGGAGTTGAAGAGCTGCTCGGAGAGTTCGGACCATGACCGTGGCCGCTTTGGCCGCACTCATTTCTCGCCGGTCGTCCATGACCTCGTCATGTTCCGTGTACTGACTCAAAGAGAAGGAGCGGACACGTGTCAGGATTTGGCTAGGAAGGATCCAATCTTCATTAGTTGCCTCGCGGGAGCTCCATACGTCGTGGTCGTGGGCTATAGTGCTTGACCTCGATGACCTCGAGTGACCTCGCGTGGAGCTCGAGAAACTCCCGCACGGTTCTCACGTCCATATCTGGCTTCATCCGGAGTTTGATTTCCTTAATGATCCAGTCCAATTCCCCGGCGTCCTCGTAGTCGCGGAGAAAGATTTCGCTCACAATGGCCTTGATGACCCGGAGATTTTTGATGGCGAGCGGTAATTGTAATTGTTGTTGACCTTGACCTTGACCTGGATCTGAAGGAGAGAGCCAAAGGAGACTCCGGAGACCCCGCTTGTCCACTTTCTTGAGCTCAAATTCGTCCAATTGTTGGAAGAGAGCGAGGAGTTGAAGAGCCGACTCGCGACCCTTGACAACATTATTATTATAGCCAAACTCGTGGTCGCTGTATCCGAATTCTTCAACATCATCCGGCGTGAGATGACGAGTCGCGATGGATGGCCAATACGGCAGAGAGAGGAACCGTAAATTCTGCAGCTCACCCGCCTGAACCCGCCGACTCAGTCCGAACAATTCCGCCGAGTTCTTCTCCGTGTCCACAAAGTCGGTGATGACGAGGCGGGTGAGGGCAGAGCCGAACAAATTAAAATCCCGGATCAACTCCGGCATCCCTCCGGTACACTCGAGATCGTATATGGAAACGTGTCGGAATTGAAGAGACGGGAATCGGAGGGTGAGGCGGGAGAGGAACGGGCGTAACGTCGAGTTGCCTCGGTTTTTTAGCATGGCCGGAAAGTCGAGTTGTTGGCCCAATGAGTCAAGGACAAGACGTGACGAGTGAGGAGGACGCGACTCGCCCGGTCACTGACTACCTTCGAGACGCATCGGAAGTGGCGAAGGGAACGATAGTCGAGGATTTTATCTAGAATCTATATACATATACCAAAAAATATAGGTGCTCATTTAGAAAATGTATACATGCATGTAATTGAGTTGTATCTTGGGGCTGTCCGTATAAACTCACTCACACGAATTAGGGGGGTCAAACTTTTTGTGACAGAGTGTGAAGGGGGGGCGTTCCGTAGTGTCGTGACGAATGTGTATCACGGAGGGGAGTGCCAAAACACGGGTTTTTTCCTGTGACTGAGTTTACGGACAGCCCCGAATAATGTTCTGATTATTTAATGAATGATAAATTAAATCTGTTTACAAGTGAAATGGAAAAGACTTTTTCCATTGCTTCGAATTCGTTCTCATTTTCACTGTTGTTTATGTGGTTGTTGGAGCTGGATGATTGAGGATCCGATGAGTCACATTTGGATGTCAATGTTGTGGAACTTGTTGAACTTTGACCAGCTTCGACATCATCATCATCCGATCCAGTCACGAGGAGTTTGACTCGTTTCCGGCTTATCCCTCCCATTTCTGTATTATATATAGAATCAACAATAATTGTATAGTTTTCCCTTCTCTTTCACCTTGATACATAAACAAATAATAATAAAATGTCAAATCACAATTTTAAATTTAACATTCTTCATTCACAATTGTTATTATTGAGGTGAATACGTAATACAACATGTGTGCAATATCTAAAATGTGGTATATATAATTTATATCACAAGTCATAATGTGACGATCATTCGACAAAAAGTGTCGATAAAGGGAAAGGCATATAAAAATGAGAGCGTCACATCAAATCAATACTATGATGTAAAAATCATGATGAAAATTTAATTGTAAAATATATTTGACAATTTGCACATCAATTTGAGAATCCGGCGACTGACGCAGTCTTGTATAATTCTTTTAGTAATGCTTTTGGAATCGATTCCAGAATTAGCTACATACTACTAAGAATTACCTAGAATTAGAATTACCAAAAGCATCGGTGTAGGAAGAATTAAAGAATTACTAAGGAATTGGAATTACCAACAAATTTCCAAAAAGAATTGGTAAGGAATTGGAATTAGCGAAAAAAAACTTCAAAAAGAATTATCAAGAATGAGGATTGCCGAACAGTGGAAGTATACAACACTGGACCACCGAATTACATTTTATAGCAATGATGTGGGACTGTCAATATGACGACACGAACCAGATCCACAAATCCTGACAATCGTAGATAAAATGTAATCAAGTCATAACAAAATCTTAATTATTATCTATACAATATTTATAAATGTATAATATTGGACTTACCGTTGGAATTTAATTTATTTGTGTGGAAATTCGGAACTTTTCCAGAATTTTCTCCTCTCGAGATTTTGAATTTCAAATTCCACAGCCTCGCGGTCTGAACAAGAAACTCTGCTTTCCCTTTTCTTTCTTTGACAATTAAAATTAAGGGCTTATTAATGACAGAATTTTGCACATATATCCCCGAAACGGCCGAAACTCATTACATACATTTGTCTGTAAAATATATACGCTATTCAATTACCGACAGATGTCGACATTCCAAGAATAATTTTGTAGGGCTCGTGAATTCAGGTGTGTGATTTTCCGTTTACTTACACTGGTGAGTGACTTGAGTTAATTAATTCTCTCACAATTTAGTGTGAATTCGGTAATTCCTGGAAATATTTTCTAAAATCAAATGACATTCTTAGGTTTCGGAAAAATAAAAAATCAGACCAACTTTTATATCAAAATGTTGAATTATTAATATTTTAAAAAAGGACAAAATCTAATGTACATACTTACTTTCTATGACCGCATTTAAGACGTCTGACTCCGGGTTCGATCCCCGCAGCTGAGAGGACCAAATCTAAAACTCCAAAACTAAAATTGTTTTTGATAATGTGCCGTTCCAGGATGATAGACCTTGACCTCCTTGACAACTTTTGCCCTGGGGTCAACCCTGTAAAAAAATTACTTTGGCCGTGAGAGAGATTTTTATCATGAACTAAACTCAAAACAAGCTACATCTCCAGAAAATAGCTCCGCCTAGTGTTTTTATTTTTATTGGAAAAACTTCATCAAAAGTTTCCAAAAGTTCGTCAAATGTGAACTCAAGTATGGCAAACATGAAGAAAGTGTCAAATTTAAAATCCGACGACTCGTTGGCCACCTTTTGGACACTTTTTGGCTCAAAATTTGGATCCACTTCGGAATTAAAAATTTCTGAAGGCGGAGTCAAGTTAAATTTGTCAAATCTCGACCAAGGCCTTTCATGGCCCTGACAAGGAAACTCAACATGATTGGCTGAAAACGCTTTCCCTTGAATTCGCTTCTTGGACAATAAATGGCCCTGCGCGCAGCATTTTCCTTCTGATCTGGATTCCTGACTAAGCGGAGAACACAGCTCACAATTAAATTGGATTGCTTATTACCTTGTAAATTGACATGATTTCTTTCACTGGAGCCCCCCGGATGTGCTATTCCAAATCGACAGGATTTCTTTCAAACTTGATCCCAAGGATGTGCTATTCTAAATTGGAATGATTTTCTTAACTTGAACCGAAGGATGTGCAATACTAAATTGACAGTACTTCCTTTACTTGATTCCAAGGATGTGCTATGCAAAAAGTCATTGATTTGTAACAAATTATTTGTTTGACCTGCTGCGGAAATGATAAAGTTTAAATACAAATGACATTCACATCAAAATATACGGAAAAGTAATAATTATTGGCAATTTCTCTAAAATATATGTAATCACAATGTATGTAAATCATATTTAGTTCATCTTTTTTACAATAGTATAATAATTAGATTTATAAATTGAGTTTCAAGGGTTTCTGCAATGCATTCCAGTAAAGAGAATTGAAGGGAATCATGAAAAGAATCAAAAGATTTCCTTCAAAACTCAAAATATATTAAGCAATCCAGCTCCACGACCTACAATAATAATTATTGTATAGGAATTTACTGTCCATATATATTATATGTACATGACAAGCAGTCTAACATACCTACTTTCTGTATACACACATATACAAACGAAGTATGTATGTAGTAGGTAATGAATGGACAATGGGGATTAAGGGAAGCGACTTCAGAATCCCCTGGCTCCTGGGATTCATTTTTTGCTCAGATTTCCCTTTTGGGCAGCCAACACTGGGCTGCTCTCGCTGCTGCCGCTGCTCGCCGCTTGCTGCCAGGATAACTCCCATCAAAAATTGGACGCAGACCGTTTTCTCCATCAGACTGAAAGTGCTGCAATTATATAGAAAAATTGACTTTTCTCTCCCATATATAATAGAGAAAATGAAATGGGCATACAAATTTGAAACTGGAACAAAACGGTGGCTTTTGAATTGGTATTATTACATTTAAATTCAAGCAAACAAAATTGCTTTGAAAAAAACAACCAACTTGATTTTGTGGATTTCAGGTTTATATACGTTTGCATTTGCTTCAATTAAAATTACCAACCGTTGTTGTGCGCGGGTAGGGAAATTGGAGTCCATCATGAATATTTTCGTTCTTTAATTGAGCTCTTTTAACTTTTCGTCCTTTTGAAAAATTGCCAAAGCGAATCAAAATTCGCATCACAAATCGCGAACCCTCATATAATCCTACATTATTGCAACTTAAATCGCTTGTATATATTCCTAGACGCATTTTTTCATTCCCATGCACACACAGACGACGACAAAGAAAAGTCAAAGGTTAAATTCACCGTCGACCACACACAGTTTTGTTCTGAATTTGATAGAGAAACCAGCAGCAGTAGGAGAAACAAAATTCCATTCGTTGGCTTCACAATTCCGTATATTTTCTGTCCATTCGTCAAACTTTTATTCAGTGACTCACACATACAAAATCCAAATGCTGACGCGGTCGGATTTAAAGTTCAACTACGCGGTTTTTTCCTTGGCTTCTCAGCTTTGTTGGATTCCAATTACACTGGATGGAGTTTCGGGTCAAATCCAAACGGAAAAGTCCATTTCAATGTGGCAAAAATGGATTTTCAAATGTTGGCAGGTGGGGCTTTTGAGTCACCTGAGTTTCACGACACTCCGAACTGTACAGTTTGCCTTTTTTCGAAGCCATTCCACATCCGACTGGGATTTCAAACCCATCATGATCATCGCCTGTGCTGGTTACGTCGTCCTCCTGATCATGATCACTTCCACTTTTGATGTCCAACCCGAGCTCAACACCACCGTCTACAATCAAATCCTTCATTTTCGCGGTAAAATTTGTAATTTTTGATTTTTTGCCAAGGGTTTTTCTCTCTCATGTAGGTATTTCATTTCACCGAGTGTGTGTTGGTATTGTTCAGCTGAATGCGAAAGAAAAGGGGCGGAGCTAGAATTCCTAGCCGGACACCAAAGGAAAACTCTGATGGAGTTCCTCATTTGTTTCCTGCCATTTGGAATGTATGGACTTGTCATCGTCATACCGGGTTTATATTTTTTAAATGCAGATATTCCGATCCTCTTGATTTCCGTGATGCCCGCGTATTGGAGGAATTTCTGGATCACGTCAATCTGTCTCTTTTTGGACTCCCTTGCGAGTTTTGTCGCTTTGAGTTTGGCCATTTACATGCTCTTCATCATTCTCTCCTTTGTCACCACTTTCCCCATCTCCACACGATCCGTCATTTTGAAAATCCGGTGCGAAATTCAAAATACAATATAATTCGACAACAACTTTTTTAGTCCATATTAATTATTAGTCCAGGATTTTATTGATTTTTTGTTACAAATTTCCGATTGCACACATAGCAACTGCGACTGCGCGAGGAATCAATTGGTTGTTGAGCTTCTGCTGCTGGAATCTCTCCGGGATTTTCGACGGCTGGAAACGGAATTGAAATTCTTCAATTTGGTGTTCGCGCGCGCTCTGTGGCTCCTCAAAATAATTAGTCTGATTATTTCAATTTTGGGTGGGTTCTCAGCCATTCGAATCTCCCACCGAAATCCACTGTTGGCCATCATCTACTCCATGCTCAGTGTGGACATGATTGTCATCTACATTACCATTTTCCAGCTGGCCTATCGAGTGATGAAGACGGCTGAGGAGTTGGGAAGGGTCCTCAGGTTCACATCCGCTGGATTAAGGGACCCCCTCGATCGGAAATACTGTCAGAAAATGTTAAGGTCAATTCCACTGATGGCGATGAGCGTTGGTGGATTTCACACGGTCGAACGAATCTCCGTCCTCAAATTCCTAGATTTCCTTGTCAAGCAAATTGCGCGCCTTCTCATTCTTCTCAAAATCAAAGCCCTCTTTTAATTTGTCTATCAATATTATGCAATATTCTATGGTAAATATCATTTAATGTTGGATTTAAATTTCCCTCCAATTTCCGCATCACACAGCTGCTGTTGTCAATGAAGTAAAATGGCGTTGATGGAGATGTTGGACACGATCAGAATGAACAAAAGCAAACTCATCCGCTTCA